>RCUC01112123.1:0-16085 GCA_003697995.1 Taxidea taxus jeffersonii | reverse complement strand
AAAAAAAAAAAAAAAGCAGATTTCCATGGTGTAAAATACTCCTCAAAGGCCAATTACAAACTAAAACGTAAACACAAGAAGCTGAGAGCCAGTTCACTGCTGCTTGCACTATATAAAGTGTTTCGATGCTGGAGCACACGTGTGTGGCCACATTATTTTTTTCTTACTTTATACTTCCCCAGACACTCCCACTACTTTGCACCTTGATCTGTTTAGTCTCCAGCCTTTTTCCCAATGCTTAACTCCCCATGCCTTTTTAAAATTTTTAATTAACATAGAATGTATTATTTGTTTCAGGGGCACAGGTCTGTGATTCAGCAGTCTTACACAATTCACAGTGCTCACCACAGCACACACCCTCCCCAGTGTCCATCACCCAGGCACCCCATTCCTCCCACCACCCTCCCCTCCAGCAACCCTCAGTATGTTTTCTGAGATTAAGAGTCTCCTAGGGTTTGGTTTGTCTCCCTCCCTGGTTTCCTCTAGTTTGATTTTTCCCTCCCTTCCCCTATGATTCTCTGTCTTGTTTCTCAAATTCCTCATATCACTGAGATCACTCCCCTTACCTTTTAAACTTTTTCTTTTTTAAGATTTCATTTATTTATTTATTTGACAGAGACACAGCAAGAGAGGAAACACAAGCAGGAGGAGTGAAAGAGGGAGAAGCAGGCTTCCCGCAGAGCAGGGATCCCGACGACGACCGGCTCCATCCCAGGACTCTGGGATCATGCTCTGAACCAAAGGCAGACGCTTAACGACTGAGCCACCCAGGCGCCCCACTCCCTGTTCCTTTTAAGACAGTTCAGGAATCACCTCCTTTAAAAAAAGCCAAAATTTGACCCAACTGTCTCCACTTGCACTCCCACAATCCCCTGCGGTTCCTTTTGTCACGGAATTTATCACACCTGTACCATTTTGTTTGCTTGCCTCTCTTTCCCGCCCCTTCCTCCATGCCTGCCAGGTGGTCCTGGTGGGAACTGCCCACTACAATATACCTTCTCCTTAGTTAGTTCAGGGGGCTGCAACCCACTTTAGATCCTGATCCTGCCATAGGAGGTTTTGAACCGGAGTTGCAGAGTTAAGGCTGTGAGGTAGGAGGTGGGAATTTTGTTCATCAAGGGGAAGGTACTCTGAGAAAATAAATCCAGTATGCAAAGTAAAGCAGAAATGGATGGATGGTTACATGACACATTAAATATAGCAAAATGGAACCATGGTAAAATCTAAGTGGTGGTGTACTTGTGTAAAGACCTTTCAACTTTTATTGAATTTTTATTTTTTTTATTGAATTTTATTGAATTTTTTATTTTTTATTGAATTTTTTTTTAATGTAAGTTCTGTGTGCAGTGTGGAGCTTGAACTCATGACCCAGAGATTAAGAGTCTCATGCTCCACTGACTGACCTAGCCAGGCACCCCTGAAATATTTTATAATAAATGACTGAAGAAGGGAGGAAGAAACAGACAAGAGCCAGAGAGTGAGAGAATTCTGAGGAGATTCCAACCTCTGGGTCCAGTTGTCTTAAAGGGTCCAGCTGCTTTCTTGCCCTGCTCATGATTATATTGGAAAAAAATTCCCTTTATACTCTGCTCGGTCTAATTAGAATTCTGTCACTTACAATCAAGGAAATCCTAACTTAAAGGATAATATAATGCAACTGTTTTCACACTTGTTTCCTCCACTAAACTCTAACCTCTGAGAACACAAAGGTTCTGTACTACCTGTTTTTGTCCTCTGACCTTCCCAAACCAGGCAATTCAGTGGAGCACTAAGAGCTTGGCCTCAGCCATCAGCGGGTCTGCATGTGGTCCGGCCGGCATCTCACTGTGGGGTTTTGGGCGACTGCTTCTTTAAATCTTTCTCATAAATGGAGATAATATTTGCTGAATAGACCGTGAAGATAAAAGAGGCAGTGCACGTGGAGATTTCAGCCAAACTTTAGGCCCTCAACAAGAGCTAGTGGCTGACATATTACCTCACATTCTCTTATGCTCTGTCCTTAGCTTTTAAAATTATTCAATCCTCTCTATTCCTAACTGCCATTGATTAGAGTTTATCATAAAAATGAGAAAATAGTAACACACTGTATATATGGAAAGACAGTTCAATCTGATGGCTTAAAATACGAGTGCTAGGGAGAAACCACCTCTGTGTGTGTTTGTTTGTTTTAATTCTTTTTTGTTCTTTTTTTTTTTTTTTATCTTTCAAGTAATCTCTACACCCAACATGGGTCTCGAACCCACAATCCTGAGATCAAGAGTTGCATGTGTTCTACCAACTGAGCCAGACAGGTGCACCAGACTACCTTCATTTTAAAGACCTTTGATAAATTACTTAACTTCTCTAAGCTCAGTTTCTCTATTCGGAAATGGCAACTGTCCCATATGTTCAGAAAGCTAAATACAGGCATGGAAGACATATAAAAAAAAAAAAGACACAAATCAAATCCTTAGAGATGAAACCTCAGATGTCTGTGATGACAAATACACTGAGTGGGAGTAACAGTAGATTACACATACAAGAAAAGATTAGTGGATTTAAAGGCACAGCAATATAAACCATATAAATGAAATACATAGATAAAATGAATTAATAATAACAGAAAGAGGGGCACCTAGGTGGCTCAGTTGGTTATGTGTCTGCCTTCAGCTCAGAACATGATCTCAGGGTCCTGGGATCAAGTCCCACACTCAGGCTCCTTGCTCAGCGGGGAGCCTGTTTCTCCCTCGCCTCCTACCCCTGCTCCTGCTCTCTCTATATATATCAAATAATAAAGTCTTTTTAAAAAAGAAGAAGAAAATATTAGAGAATTTAAAGGCATAGCAATATAAACTGTATAAATGAAATAGATAAAAGCGAATTAAGTATAACAGAAAGAGGGGCACCTGGGTGGCTCAGTGGGTTAAAGCCTCTGCCTTCGGCTCAGGTCATAATCCCAGAGTCCTGGGATCGAGCCCCGAATTGGGCTCTCTGCTCAGCGGGGAGCCTGCTTCCTCCTCTCTCTGCCTGCTTGTGATCTCTGTCTGTCAAATTAAAGAAATAAAAAATAAAAAAATAAAGAACTAAAAATTACTCAGAAAAAAAAAAAAACATTAAAAAAAAAAAGAAGAATAACAGAAAGAGGGGCTCCTGGGTGGATGAGTCTGTTAAGCATCTGGCTTCAGCTTGGGTCATGATCCCAGGATACTGGGATCAAGGCCCACATAGGGTTCCTTGCTCAGCAGGGAGCCTGCTTCTCCCTCTCCCTCTGCCTGCTACTCCCCCTGCTTGTGTGTGCTCTTTCTCACTCTGTCCAAAAAAAAAAGGCAGAAAAACAGAAAGCATGAGTGAGCAAATGTGACTACGGTAAGTTGTGTTTTCAATATCCATTTATCCCCCTTCTCCCTAGAGTTCATAAAGATAGAATACAATAAGGTAGTCTCAGGAAATGCCCTGCTCCAAGAAACTTAATCTGGCCATAGGTCTCATGTCTGTGCTCTGGCTGCAACTTTTAAAACATAGAATGTTAAAAATGGGTAGGACTTCATTAGGCATTCCATATATACCCACACCCCGACCCCATTTTACAGAGCATGAGGCCCAGAAAGTTCAAATGACTTGTCCATAGTCCCAGGCCTGGGGCTGGAGCCCATTGTCCTGACTCCATACAATTCCATTCAACATAATAAACACCTAAGTGAGCCCCTGGGAACCAGGCCATGGGAAAGGAGAGGTGGGAGTTTTCTGGGAAGGGGCTCTGGATGTAGGTGACTTCACTGGTTGGGGGCTCAGAGCCAGAGAATATTTGGTTGTTCCTAGACCCCAGATAATCTGTCTCCATCCTCCACCTCCCAGTGTGTGTGTCCTGGGTAAACTGACTGTATAATACAAAAGTAGATTAAATTCCTGTAACCCATGAGGCTAAGCAAAATGTATGAGCACACAGGAGGAGAAGAGTTACTTCTGTTAAGAATTGTTAAAAGGCAGGTAAGATTTCTATAGGTGGAGCTGGCACAGCGTGAGTACTTTGGGCAATAGTCACAAGCAAGGCCATTTGCCTGAGGGTTAGGTTTGATTCCCAATTCAGCCAACTGAGCAAATTCCTTTAACCTCTCTGAGCCTGTTTCTTGAGCTATAAAATTCAGATTAGGGCGCCTGGGTGGCTCAGTGGGTTGAGCCTCTGCCTTCGGCTCAGGTCATGATCCCGGGGTCCTGGGATTGAGTCCCGCATCGGGCTCTCTGCTCAGCGGAGGGCCTGCTTCCCCCTCTCTCTCTGTCTGCCTCTCTGCCTATTTGTGAGCTCTCTCTGTCAAATAAATGAATAAAATCTTTAAAAAAATTCAGATTAAACTATCTCCATGCAAACTAGGGAAGATGAAGTAAGGTAAAGTAGGAAAAGTGTTTAACATTAATGGTGGCTATTGGAACTGTTACCACTATATCCCCAGGAGTTTGCCCAATTAACCCTCACAACAGCCCTGAGATGTAACATTTTATTAGCATAATTGTTTTATAGATTAGGGATATCTCTTGGAGAGATCAAGGACTTTATTCAAATTGCTTACCAAATACTGCTAAGGTACTAACCTCTGCAGTCTGGCTGAAGGTACATATTGGGGGGGAACAGGGGGAAAATGGTAAAATACATGTCAGATGTGCCTAACTCTGAAAGACAGAGTTATTTCCTAGAGGTCCTGTGCACTTTTTTTGAACTGCATGAAAATATCCTCTTTCTGGAGGTTATTTTGACCTTAGGTGGCAGAAGGAAAGACTTGCTTTAGACTCTAAGAAGAAATTTTTTTTTTTTTGAAGATTTTATTTATTTGTGTGCCAGAGAGAGAGTGCACACAGAAGCAGGGGGAATGGCAAGCAGAGAGAGAAGCAGGCTCCCACTGAGCAAGGAGCCTGAGTGTGGGACTTGATCCTAGGACGCTGAGATCATGACCTGAGCTGAAGGCAGATGCTTAACCAACTGAGCCAACCGGTGTCCCTCTAAGAAGAAATTCTTTTTTTTTTTTTTTTTAAGATTTTATTTATTTGTTTGACAGACAGAGATCACAAGTAGGCAGAGAGGCAGACAGAGAGAGAAGAGGAAGCACGTTCCATGATGAGCAGAGAGCCCAATTCGGGGCTCGATCCTAGGACCCTGGGATCATGACCTGAGCCGAAGGCAAAGGCTTTAACCCACTGAGCCATCCAGGTGCCCATAAGAAGAAATTCTTAACAATGAGAATTGTTCACCAAGCAGCTAACAGAATGTTTTCCAAACCCAAGTAATGGATGGGCCATTCTTCAAAATTCTCACAGATTATGGGTGCCTGGCTGGCTTAATCAGGAGAGCATGTGACTCTTAATTAATCTTGGGGTTGTAGGTTTGAACCCCATGTTGGGTGTAGAGATTAAAAATAAAATTTTAAAAAATTGTTTTTAATTCTCATGGACTCACTCTGAAGTTGATTTATTCCTATTCTACTGCCACTTATATATTTATAAGCACAAAACTCAGTATACATCCCTTGCGCCTATAGTTCTAATACTCTAAACCAAGACAAATGGAAAATAAAACTATAAAACCTATAAGATTCAAATAAAGACATTGTATAGCTGAAATGAAATTGCCATGTGAAACCTGGCTGTGCCTCACACAGCTACTGCATAGTTCTCTCAAGTCTGCAAGCTCCCAGCACCATGTAACTGCTGGAAGCTCCCACCATGCTTCTCTGGTCAGACTCATGGAAAATCTTCATGTTGATAGTACTCCAAGAGCCCATCTGACTTTCACCTGGCACAGCAGCATTTACATTGAGTCCACCCCCACTGTGTTCCTGGCCAGGCTCTAACAATGAAGGTAGCACTCCGGGGCACCAGAGTAATCATAAACATAAGGTCAAGGTCAAAGTGACATGGTAGGTAGTGGTCTTGCAGACAAGTCAGAACATGTTTATTTTAATGTATTTGGATTATCACCAGAATGAAATATAATATTTAAAGTTCTCATGGACACATTTTGTGTTTTTAAAAATATATCTAGGAGCCCTGAGGAGTGTACAGATTCAGGTTTGAGAAGCTCTGGTCTAATGATTTCCAAAACCTGGGATGTCTTTATCTAAAGAACTAGAAGGGAGAACATCAGTCCTCTGAGACTGAAATGACAAGGTCACTTATGCATACGCTAGTCTACTGATTCTCCCCTTTTATCTGCCTGGTGACCTTCTTCTTGTCCTTTGAATGTATTCATCCTGAGGAAGCCTTTCCTGGCTTCTAGAAGCTGAGTGAAGTTTGCCCACTCTGCACCTTTACCATTCCCTATATGCTCAGTCTCTACCCTCTAGGGTCTGGTGGTATAATTATTCATTTACCCTCTTGCCTTGCCCCCATATCATCCCGTCCATCCTTTAGACTGCAAGCTTGGTGAAGGTGAGAACTGCATCTGATCCATTTGTGGTCCTCACTTCCCTACACAAGGGCCAGGCCCAGGGTATTGCTCAGATAGGAATACAGAATACATGAAAAAATGAATGAATGAATGAATGAATGTGTGAATGAATGAGCTAGATGAACTCTCTTCTAGCTCTAGGATATTCAGCTCTACCAACCAGCTCAACATTTTCTTTCCTGTCTTCATCTCCCACTGTTGTTCTCTTCAAGTGCTTGAAAAGAATATATCCTAGGGACGCCTGGGTGGCTCAGTTGGTTAAGCAGCTGCCTTTGGCTCAGGTCATGATCCCAGCATCCTGGGATCGAGTCCCACATAGGGCTCCTTGCTCGGCAGGGAGCCCGCTTCTCCCTCTGCCTATGCCTGCCACTCTGTCTGCCTGTGCTCACTCTCTCTGACAAATAAATAAATAAATAAAATCTTAAAAAATGAAAAGAATATATCCTAGACTTACACTATCAGACAGAGCAGCACCTAATGAAATGAATACAACAACTAAAATGCAGAGAGGGGAAATGATTTGCCCCAGGGAATCCAGCTAGAATATGAAAATACTAGACCAGGGCCATGTGCTCTGATTCTCATTTCTAGGACATCATTTATTTATCATTTATTCCTTTATTTATTTTTGGTTAGGCCTCCCTTGGGGGAAAGCCATGTTCCTTTGTGACCTCACCTCCCCATGGCAATGTTTTGGGAACAAACTGGATTCTCACGGTTCTCCCAATGGTGGCAGGGTGCCCATGTTAGGCAACATATTTTTCATAATGAAAAAGAAACAAAAATAGCGTCAGACCTCACTTGTAACTTCCCCATAGCAGCCAGAATCTTAAATCTCTTTGTTTCCCTTTGCAGTTTATTATGCTGCCCTTGTTCTTGGTAAAGTGGAGGAAAAAAGTAGATTTGAGGGCTTTTTAAAAAAAAATCTGTACTTATTTATTTACATAATATTTACTTGCAGAAGCATTTCTTTTTGTAGCACAGGCCAATACGGACATCCTGCAATTCCCACCCGCCTTTCCTCCTTAATTTGGATGTCTCACTTCTCTCCCATGGCTAAAAACCATAGTGTCATCCCTGACCTCCGGATATCCTTCTTCCTTCCAAGCAGAAAGGCAGCCTGGCTCCTCAAGCCAGACCTTCCCGGTGGGCCCACCACCACCAGATCCTCATTCAACATTTAATCACTTCCTCTCTCGACACCCATCCTGCTCTCCCTCATCCTGCCTCTTGGCCTTGGCCCTGGAACCCAAGTGATGATAAATCCGGAAGGAAGGAAGGAGGAAAATCAGACCGAGAGATCACCCACTGTGTACCTGAGACCATGCTTTATTAGTGCAGGGGGATAGAGGGGTCTGACTTCTCTTATTCTGGATTGATTGATTGATTGATTGATTTGTATTGTAAAATATACATAACATAAAATTTACCATTTTAGTCATGTTTTAAATATACAGCTCAGTGGCATTAATGACATTTACATGTGGTACAACCACCACTATTATCTATCTCCAAAACTTTTTTTGTAATCCCAGACTGAAGCTCTGTACTCATAACTCCCCATTCCCCTCTCCCCAGCCCCTGATAAAAACTTTTATAGACATTATTTCATTTAGTCCTTACATTTGCCTTATGAGGGAGGTACTACTATCCCCACCCTTGACATCTGAGAAATCTGAGGCTCAGAGAGGTTACGTCATTTCCCCAAGGTCACTCAGCTCCCAAGAGTCCAGGCTGAGATTAAATTCCAACTGACTAAGCTCTTCCATTCTTTTCATTTGTGTGCTCTTTCTCAGGCGGTGAGAGAGTGAGAAGTGATGTGTAAGGAATGGTCTTTGCCATTAAAGAGTCTGTTCTTTCAAGAAAAACAAGTTTAGCTTGTCTAAATGTGTGGCTCAACATGCACAGAGGCTATGGAGTCAAGGTGGGGCTGTGGTAAATACCATTGGGACCATGCATTATCATCCATTCCTTCAATGTTCACTGGAAAATTGCTCCATATCGGGGCTCTGCGTGGCCTGGGAGAGCCACCGGACCCCACCCTAACCTGTAAAGAAGCTGGGATTTAAACAGAAGTGTACAAGGCAGTATGCTCTCCTCTCTCTACGGAGGGCCGTTGTAGGTAGAACAGGAGGCAGAAGGCTGCAGGAGGAGAAGACAAGTGAGGATGAGGAGGAAAGTGGGCAGTGGGGAAGACATGATAGGGCATTCCAGGCAGAGGGCCTGGCATGTCCTAGTACAAGGCATGATCAGGAAGCAGCAAGAAGGCAGGGGTCCTGGCAGGGAGGTGGCAGGAGATGGAACTGGTAAGATAGGTGGGGGCTGGATAATCAGCCTGAGGGAGTCTGGATTTGTGTTGGCAGTGGGGAGCCAACATTTCCATGACCAGACCAGACCTCACTTCCCAATTTCTATCCATTTATATAGAGTGTTGATGTTTCCACTTGGATGTCTTATAGTCATATCTAAATTTACATTTCCCAGAAAGAAGCCTGACTTACATGCTTCCTTGCCCAGCCCCACCAGCAGGGTTATTAAAAATATTTAGGGCAGAGGGGTCCCTGGGTGGCTCAGTGGGTTAAAGCCTCTGCCTTCAGCTCAGGTTGTGATCCCAGGATCCTGGGATCGAGCCCCTCATCGGGCTCTCTGCTCAGCGGGGAGCCTGCTTCCTCCTCTCTCTCTGCCTGCCTCTCTGCCTATTTGTGATCTCTGTCTGTCAAATAAATAAATAAATTTAAAAAATATATATTTAGGGCAGAGACACCAGCACGTCCCCCGGGTTTGGGATCAGCATCCCAAAGGCCGATAACTATGCCAGCTGTCATCAACACTTTAGATACTGGAGAGTGGGAGGACCTGAGGGTCCCAGGGGAAGTCCAGGCAGCTGGGGTAGAAAGGGGGCTCACAGTGGCAGTGGTTTTCTTAACAGGCACAGATATACTGTGGTCTGGAAATGCACCAGCTGCACATCAGCCGTGCCTCCATCAAGCATAGTCCTCCTGTGCTTTTCCCATCTCAGTAATGGTACCATCCAGGGACTCTTGCTGGAAACCAAAGCATTATCTCCCAGCCCAGGTAAAAAATACAATGCCATGATGCTAAATATTTAAAAAGTTATACATCAGATTAAATATATTACTTGTTTATTAAGAGAAAAGGTCTCCTTAATTTTTTGAGGTATTTTTACACAGAATAAAAGGCACACATTTTAAGGGCATAGTTTGAGGAGCATTAACAAATACATTGTGTGGCCACCATCCTAGTCAATTACCATTAGCCTAGCAAGTTTCCTTATGCTTATTTGCAGCCAATTTCCCCTCTTCTCTCCTGCAGGCAACCACCCTTCGAATTTCTATCACCATAGATTAGTTTTGCCTATTATACACTTCATATAAATGGAATTAGGCAGTGTATTCTGGCTTCTTTTGCTCAAAAGCTATGGATATTTTATGGTTGAAAACTGGCAAAACATCAAAGATGACTGAATTTAATGGTGTTGTTTTGATGGATAGTAATATATGTATAAAAAAGGAATATATGATTTATAAATGATTATATATTTCATAAAATTTGTTCTCACCCTCATTTTAACAAAATCACCAATTATATTGTTATAATCAAGAGTTTTCAAATAATTTTGTTTGATTGACAGTAAGGTCCAAAATTAAATAAGCTTTATTGAATCACTGTATATTTTAGACTTTTTTTTTAACTTACTAATTTCAATATGGAAAAATTTTCCACTAGTAACTGGAATTGTCAACAAACATCTTTTTTTTATTGTTATTTTGTTACTTGCTGATGCGTTTTTTAAAATTTTTTAATTTTTTATTAACACATAATGTATTATTAGCCCCAGGGTCTGTGAATCGCCAGGTTTACTCTTCACAGCACTCACCATAGCACATACCCTCCCCAATGGCCATAACCCGACCACATTTTCCCTACCCCCTTTCCTGGGCAAACTTCAGTTTGTTTTGTGAGATTAAGTGTCTCTTATGGTTTGTCTCCCTCCCGTTCCTATCTTGTTTCATTTATTCCTTTCCTATCCCCCAAATATCCCACGTTGCCTCTCAACTTCCTCATATCAGGGAGATCATATGTTAATTGTCTTTCTCTGATTGACTTATTTCGCTAAACGTCAACAAACGTCTTAAGACAAAATTTAGGTTAAAACAATGTATCCTGGGAATGCCTGGGTGGCTCAGTTGGCTGGGCTACTGCCTTTGGCTCAGATCATGATCCCAAGATCCTGGGATCGAGTCCCACATAGGGCTCCTTGCTCGGTAGGGAGCCTGCTTCTCTCTCCACCTCTGCCTGCTTGTGAGCATTCTCTCTCTCTCTGACAAATAAATAAAATTTTTTAAAAAACCAATATGTATCCTGAATTTTATATATTGTGGTCAAATATTGTTATGGGGACACATAGTAAATTATATATTTTGTAATAATTATATATCAAAATAAATTTATATAAAAAGTATGAATAATTATATTTATATGCAAAATAAACATTATATATATATGTATGTATATACATATATAATAAATTATAAAACTGAGAGCTTTTTCCCTAAGGTCAGGAACAAGACAAGGATGTCCACTCTTACCACTTTTATTCAACATAGCACTGGACGTCCTAGCCAAGGCAATCAGATGACAAAAAGAAAAAAAGGCATCCATATTGATAAGGCAGAAATAAAAGTTTCACTATTTGCAGATGACATGGTATTATATATAGAAAACCCTAAGGACTCTAGAAAAAAAAATACTAGAACTGATAAATGAATTCAGTAAAGTTACAGGATATAAAATTAATGTACAGAAATCTATTGCATTTCTATACAGTAATAATGTAGCAGCAGAAAGAGAAAATAACAAAACAATCCCATTTATAATCACACCCAAACTAAAAAATACCTAGGAATAAATTGAACCAGAAAGGTAAAAGACCTGTACTCTGAAAACTATGAAACACTGATGAAAGAAATTCAAGATGGCACAAAGAAATGTAAAGTCATTTCATGATCATTGGTCTGAAGAATATTGTTAAAATGTCTATACTACTCAAAATAATCTACAGATTTGGGGCGCCTGGGTGGCTCAGTGGGTTAAAGCCTCTGCCTTCAGCTCAGGTCATGATCTCAGGGTCCTGGGATCAAGCCCCACATCGGGCTCTCTGCTCAGCAAGGAGCCTGCTTCCTCCTCTCTCTCTTTGCCTGCCTCTCTGCCTACTTGTGATCTCTGTCTGTTAAATAAATAAATAAAATCTTTAAAAAAAATAATCTACAGATTTAATGTAATCCCTATAAAAACACCAACAGCATTTTTCACCAAACTAGAAAAAACAATCTTAAAATTTGGAACCACAAAAAACCCTGAAGAGCCAAAGCAATCATGAAAAAGAAAAAAGCTGGAGGCATCACAATTCTGGACTTCAGGTTACATTATAATGCTGTAGCAATCAAAACAGTATGGTACTGGCACAAAAATAAACACAGATCATTAGAACAGAATAGAAAACCCAGAAATGAGCCCACAACTATATGATCAATTAATCTTCAATAAAGCAGGAAAGAATAGCCAATGAGAAAAAGTCTCTTCAATAAATGGTTTTAGAAAAACAGGACAGCAACACGATAAAGAATGAAACTAGACTACTTTTTACACCATACACAAAATAAATTCAAAATGGATTACAGACTTAAATGTGAGACCTGAAACCATAAAAATCCTCGAAGGGAGTACAGGCAGTAATTTCTCTGACATTGGCTGTAGTAGCATACGTCTCCTGAGGCAAGGGAAACAAAAGCAAAAATAAACTATTGGGACCACATCAAAATAAAAAGTTTCCACACAGCACAGGAAGCGATGAGCAAAACTATAAGGCAACCTACTGAATGGGAGAAGATATTTGCAAATGGCATATCTAATAAACGGTTAATATTCAAAATAGACAAAAAACTTATATAACTTAACAGCCTAAAAACCAAATAATCTGATTACAATGGGCAGAAGACATGAACAGACATTTCTCTAAAGAAGACATACAGATTGCAACAGACACATGAAAACATGTTCAATATCACTAATCATCAGGGAAATGCAAATCAAAACCACAATGAGCTATCACCTTATGCTTGTCAGAATGGCTAAAATCAAAAACGCAAGAAACAAGTGTTGGAGAGGATGTTGGTGGGAATGCAAACTGGTGGACCCACTGTGGAAAACAGCACAGAATTTCTTTAAAAAGTTAAAAATAGAGCTCTACAATTTAGCAATTCCACTACTGAGTATTTGCCTCCAAAATTCAAAGGTATACATGCAACCCTATGTTTATGGCAACATTATTTACAATAGCCAAATTATGGAAGCAGTCCATGTGTCCACTGATAGATGAATGGATAAAGAAAATGTAGTATATATGGACAAAGGAACATTATTCAACCATATAAAGGAATGAAATCTTGTCATTTGCAACAAAATGGATGGAGCTAGAGAGCATAATGCTAAGTGAAATAAAGTAGTCAGAGAAAGACAAATACCATATAATTTCACTCATGTGTGGAATTTAAGAAACAAAATGAACAAAGAAAATAAAAAGAAAGTCAAACCAAGAAACAGATTCTTAGCTATAGAGAACAAACAGATGGTTACCAGAGGGGAGGTGTGGGGGGGTGGAAATAAAACTAAATTTTCAAAGAGTAACATATGTAACAAATTATAACAAAAAATAATCCAAAATCTTTTCATTATATAAATCATTGCCAGTTATACTGTGGTTTTCATAATTCCTTAAAGCAATATCTAAGTCCATAAAGAATCAGTATCATGTTCACTCATGCTATAATCAGACCATATGTTTACATATAAACAGATGTAAGAGTAGTATGATTTTTTTATAATCAAAATATTTATTAGCTGCCATGTGCCACTGTTAGAAATACCAAGCAACTCTTGAGTTCCTCCTAGACCACAAATTGGAACACAAAGAGAAGCAAACACTCTGGGAAATGATGTCCCATTATGCATACATGCTATTTGAGAGAATAGATTCCACAGAACCTATTCATGTGTTTCTCTCTTCCTCTCCCCAAGAGCTCCACCACTCATATGGTCAGAATACTCCAGAGCAGTGTCCAGCTCTGATGTGGGCAGCAGCACAAGCCACGGAACTCGACACAGCTGCCATGTAAAGAAAGTGGTCCATATCCATGACTGAGGGGGATGGTGCTTACACAGATGGATACATTCATCTCCTCATACTGTGTACTTAAATGTGTGCATTTTGTTGCATGTGGAACACACAATTTTTTTTTGTATTGAGGCTGTAAAGCAGGACAGATGAAGTGTTTCCCTGGGGCCTGAATGAGTTTACACACAAAAGGGAATGTTCCGTGTATAGGACATGCAGCCCCAGCACTGAGTGCCAGCTTCTGTCAAGTCAACCATGCTTTCTTTACTGAACTCTGGGGGCTGTGGGGAGGGTGCATGCCAGCAAGGGAGGGGATAGGTAAGGCCTCTAAAGTGCAGGGTCCTGGGAAGAGATCCCTCCTGCACTGGTCCATGGGTGGCATTGCATCCCTGATTCTTACTTTTTTTTTTTAAGATTTTATTTATTTATTTGTCAGAGAGAGAGAGAGAACAAGCAGGGGGAGCAGCAGGCAGAGGGAGAAGCAGGCTCCCTGCTAAGCAAGCAGGCCCATGCGGGACTCTATCCCAGGAACCTGGGACCATGACCTGAGCTGAAGGCAGCTGTTTAACTGACTGAGCCACCCAGGTATCCCTTGATTCCTCCCTTTTCCTCACTCTCCCCATATCCAGTCCATCAACCAGCCCTGTGGATTCTGCCTCCAGCATATATCTTACATCTCTCCTTGCCCCAACTCTACTGGCCTTCTCCAGCCCAGGCTGTCATCATCTCTCAGTTGGAGTACAATGATCTCTTGGTTAACAGGCCTCTCTGCTTCCTCTCGGACCTTCCTCCTACCTGCTCTCCCCATAGCAACCAGCATGATATTAAAACATAAATAGCATTAGAATTGCTATCTTGCTGAAAACCATTCAAATGCATTCCCATTGCTCTTAAGATAAAGACCCACAACTTTAGTGACCTTTAAGGTTCTGCAGGACCGGCCTTGTGCAGCTCTCTGGCCTCAAGCCATCCTCCTGATTTATTCTCAGTCAGCATACCCTGTTTAGTGATTTCTGTGATCACCCCCAGGTCTTTCTGGCTTACCCAAGGCAGGCAGAGACTATCTGTTCGTTGGGCTGCTGCTCATCACAATGAAAGCATTTAATAAATACCATTGGCCAAATAGGTGAATGGATGTTTTTAAACTGGAGAGTGGAACAGACAAGTATGGGTTTTTGAAATGTATCTAGATGTAGTGTGAAAGGTGAGATAGATGGAAACAGGCTGGAGGGAGGTAGCTGCCATTTATGCATAGGCTCAGGATCTCACTAGACCAACCTCCACTGTTGAGAGCGAATGATAAATAAAGAAGTGACTTAAAGGCTGAGACAGGGAGAGAGAGGCCAAGAAGCAGAGGCATTCTGCTTTATATAATGGAGATCTATGTAAAATTTCAATAAGAAGTCTCCATTACTAAAAATGGATTTCAGAACCACTGGGCTGGTAGTCAGGATCCCTGAGTTCCAGTCCTGTTTCTTTCCCTGAATAGTCTTGTGGAAGTCCCTTGCCTTTCCCTTGCCTCAGGGAGAGCAGAGATTGGAATGATTTCTGAGGTCCGTACAGCACTGACAAGCAGAGTCTACACAAGCGTGGCAGAGCCCTCATAGGCCTGGTTTGGCTCAAGTCCTTGCTTCATTTTATCTGTAACCCCTTAGAAGCTGAGAAGAGGGTCAGTGATACTAGAGATCAGGGAACCAAGAGGTGTCAGGTCTATGACATATGCTTAGGGCTGTGCTGGGCCCCTGGCCATTGTCGATCAGGAAAGGGAGGGAGCAGATGGAATCTGACAAGGAGGCTATGGTTGGCTGTGACGCTGGAGCTAACAGTTCAGAATCAATAGTCACAATCAGTGTCTAAGGGGTATGTCTCAATCTAGGGGCATAGAAATCAAGAAGAAGGGACGCCTGGGTGGCTCAGTTGGTTAAGCAGCTGCCTTCGGCTCAGGTCATGATCCCAGCGTCCTGGGATCGAGTCCCACATCGGGCTCCTTGCTCGGCAGGGAGCCTGCTTCTCCCTCTGCCTCTGCCTACCACTCTGTCTGCCTGTGCTTGCTCTCTCTCTAACAAATAAATAAATAAAATCTTTAAAAAAAAAAAAAAGAAATCAAGAAGAACACCAGGATTCAGAACACAGTGCTATGGATTCTCAGAGCAAGATGGCAGCCAGCAGCTGGGAAGACAGGCTATTCTGTCTCCAGTTACATGGACTGGAATCAGGCAGGACCGTAACTACTCATTGAATTGATGGATAAAGGAAAGGATGGATGAAAGGACAGATGAAACAACACACTAACCCTATACGCTGAGGAAAGGCTGGTGGCACTCAGTAGGCAGATGGGTTCTCGGGGGAACTGTAAGCCCTCCAAACACCCAGCTTCTCAGTTTATTGCTTTTGTTTATTTAATCAACAAACATTTTTGTTGAGTACCCCCTATGTGCCAAACTATGAGATGCATGCTATGGGGTATTTGAATCC
>RCUC01112120.1:0-63890 GCA_003697995.1 Taxidea taxus jeffersonii | reverse complement strand
GACTTCAAGCTCTACTACAAAGCTGTCATCATTAAGACAGTATGGTACTGGCACAAAAACAGACACATAGATCAATGGAACAGAATAGAGAGCCCAGAAATAGACCCTCAACTCTATGGTCAACTAATCTTTGACAAAGCAGGAAAGAACATCCAATGGAAAAAAGATAGCCTCTTCAACAAACGGTGTTGGGAAAATTGGACAGCCACATGCAGAAAAATGAAATTGGACCATTTCCTTACACCACACATGAAAATAGACTCAAAATGGATGAAGGATCTCAACGTGAGAAAGGAATCCATCAAAATCCTTGAGGAGAACACAGGCAGCAACCTCTTCGACCTCAGCCGCAGCAACTTCTTCCTAGGAACAACGCCAAAGGCAAGGGAAGCAAGGGAAAAAATGAACTACTGGGACTTCATCAAGATCAAAAGCTTTTGCACAGCAAAGGAAACAGTCAACAAAACCAAAAGACAACTGACAGAGTGGGAAAAGATATTTGCAAATGACATATCAGATAAAGGGCTAGTATCTAAAATCTACAAAGAGCTTAGCAAACTCAACACCCAAAGAACAAATAATCCAATCAAGAAATGGGCAGAGGACATGAACAGACATTTCTGCAAAGAAGACATCCAGATGGCCAACAGACACATGAAAAAGTGCTCCACATCACTGGGCATCAGGGAAATACAAATCAAAACCACAATGCGATACCACCTCACACCAGTCAGAATGGCTAAAATGAACAAGTCAGGAAATGACAGATGCTGGCGAGGATGTGGAGAAAAGGGAACCCTCCTACACTGTTGGTGGGAATGCAAGCTGGTGCAACCACTCTGGAAAACAGCATGGAGGTTCCTCAAAAAATTGAAAACAGAGCTACCTTATGACCCAGCAATTGCACTACTGGGTATCTATCCTAAAGATACAAAGGTAGTGATCCAAAGGGGCACGTGTACCCGAATGTTTATAGCAGCAATGTCCACAATAGCCAAGTTATGGAAAGAACCTAGATGTCCATCAACAGATGAATGGATAAAGAAGAGGTGGTATATATATACGATGGAATACTATGCAGCCATCAAAAGAAATGAAATCTTACCATTTGCGACGACATGGATGGAACTAGAGCGTATTATGCTTAGCGAAATAAGTCAACTGGAGAAAGACAACTACCACATGATCTCCCTGATATGAGGAAGTGGAGATGCAACGGGGGTGGGAGTTAAGGTGGTAGGAAAAGTAAAAATGAAAGAAGATGGGATCGGGAGGGAGAAAAACCAAAAGAGACTCTTAATGTCATAAAACAAACTGAGGGGGGTGGGGGGAAGAGGGGTTGGGTGAGGGTGGTGGGGTTACATTATATGTTTAAATAAAGCTTAAATAAATTTAAAAAAAAGTGTTGACTTTACATTATGTTAGAAAAATCAACTATGTAGGTTACAATGTAAAGTGTCTCTGCTAAAATAACAGGAACTGTACAGGGATAAAATATGGAATAAAGAAAACTATTAGGGGGCATCTGGGTGACTCAGTTGGGTATCCGACTCTCAATACCCACTCTGGTCTTGATCTCAGGGTCCTGAGTTCAAGACCCACGTCAGGCTCCACACTGGGCATGGAGCCTATTTTAATAAAGGAAAAGTCGGGGGAGGGGAGAGGAACCCAGACAAACTGACAGAAGCTGGAAAATTGGAATAAATGAAAAATACAGAAATCAGAAGGCACAAAGTAAGATGGTGGAAGTGACTCCAAAAGTTACATTATAAAATTTAAGTGTAATATAAATATTTTTAATTGGAAATATAAAATCTAATTTTGGACATCCATAGCGTTCACAAAAATCCAGTGAATAGCTCTGTTCACTCTTCCCCACCATAGTTATTTGCTGCCATCTGCGTTCCTTCCACATCACACCTTCCATTATGTTTGCACACATCCCGTACAGCCAACACTTGGCTGCCTGGATGGCAGTTCCAAGGTGCAGTCATTTGAAAATTTTTCTAACGATTTTGCTTTTTTTAAATAATCTGTACACCCAACATGGGGCTTGAACTCCCAATCCAAGAGTTGCATGCTCTATCAACTGAGTCAGCCAGGTGCCCCTCATCTGGAATTCTGATGGAACTTTCCAGTTTAAGGCTCAGAGTAGCATTCTGGTTCATGGAAAAAAGACGGGAAAGGATAAAAAAAAAAAATCTGGTACCAGAGAATACAGGAATAGAGAGAATCTTTGAAACTTCCTATGTTGACTACAAAAGCCAAGGAGCAGTTGGAGAGAGCACTGGCCATCAGGGAACTGAATTTCGGTCCTGGAATTTGGAACACCTCTGCACTCACAACCATACACCCAAGCAGTCAGCTTTCCTGTATACTCAACTAGAATCTCTTGTTGTTTTTTTTTAAAGATTTCTTTCATTTATATGCCAGAGAGAGAGAGAGCATAAGCTGGGAGAGCAGCAGGCAGAACAGGTGGAGAAGCAAGGAGCCCAGTGCGGGACTAGATCCCATGATGCTGGGATCATGACCTGGGCCGAAGGCAGCCGCTGAACCTACTGAGCCATCCAGGTGCCCCTGTACTATAATCTTTTCAAAGTTAGCTATGATATGGCATTGGTAATCAGTAGCATCAAAAATAAGCATATGAAGTGACAGGAAAGCAAACTCAAGTTGCCTCCCATGGCCATTTAAATAATAATGAAGGGATGGTACACCTGCATTTTCCCGATGATAAACAGACACTAGAAGATCAGGTATCTTGTCCAAGATCAAACAACTCCTAAGGAAGGGGCAGCATTTGACTCTTGCTTTGACTCTTAACTTTTCACTGATCTTTGCCTCTAAAGCAACACAATGAAGAGACTCCAATGAAACTGGTGGTGCTCTGCACAACCACAGGCCAGTATACTCACCAGGTACACTCTTCATAGCTGCTCCGACACAACAGGAACGGAGAACACTGAGCCAGCAGCCAGGCAGACACCGGCAGGGGGGCTGCGAGGGGCAACTTACCACTGCGCCAGGCCATACGTGGACGGATAAGCCAGTCTGCTCCAAGTGTCCGGGACTGTGTCGTAACTCAGCTGGGACTGCTGGGCTTCCATCTCAGGAGAGAACGGCAGCTCCCCCTGGCACGGAGAAGAGAGGCCACACAGTGTCCTCGGACATGGGGAAGCTTTTAAACTTACCACTTTTAAACTTGTAAACTTACCTTGCAACCAAGGTCTAACTGTTGAAGTGACACACGGATTTCCCGCAGGAGAATATTCATCCTCTCACACTCTTGGAAGCAAACAAGAACATAGGGGCTTCTGTTGGAGCTTTTTTGCATTATCTCTGCCATGTTGAACTCTTCTGGAAGTTTCTCCAAAATGTCATCCAAGACATTCCTAACCTTAAATCATTAACACACAAGATTTAGCTCCTCTGTGTTTCATTTTTAGTCACAGGAACCATGCCCTTGACTTTTCGAAGAAGTCCCAGAATATATTCCACCACTCCCAAAGATGCCTGCTAATTCATTTAAGAAAGACCCACTACTCCCTGAAGATGGGCGGACAGGCACTGCCGACCAGCTCAACTACCTCTGCATCAAGGCAGCCCCTCCCCTTCTGTAGATCCCACCGGAAAGGAGCTACTCTTTGTCTGCAGTTTATTCACTGTCAGCACTTAGAGAATCCAAGAACTGTCATCATCTACGTTTCACTTGTATGCAAAGACAGAATCAGAGGAAGTAGAAACCCAACAATTAGGTATTATATTTGGTAATCTTCTGCTAATTTAAAAAAAAATTTTTTTGAAGAGTCACATGAACCAAAAATGCCCTTTAGGCTTGAGCTAATTCTGGTGAGTCTGTGATGTGGCCCTCCCAACTGACATAGCCTAAAATTTTAGGAGCAATTTGGATCCACATTTCTAATACCAAAAGAGCCTCTCTGTCTTTAATTACTGCCTGGAAGAAATAAAAGATTTATAAATTAAGGATGTGAAAATGTATGTAGTACTTCAATGTACATATTTTTTATTATCTTTTACTGAACTGGGGAAAAACAAAGAATACCTAAAATGGACAAAAGATTTACGAGTATTGCCTGTCTTCAGCCTCCGGCAGCTTTCACTCTTTCCTTGCTTTCTTGCATTACTGACTGTGGTTATGACAGCCTGATCCCAAATTGCTTTAGCACCCTGGCAGGTTATTTTTCAGGTCCTGAAATCTTAAACTCACCTGCAGCATCTGTAGAAAGAATGAAACAGTGTAGTAGGCAGGTTAGGTAAAAGAATGGCTTTTGGAATTAGAGTTTGGTTTCCTTCATTGGCCCTTTCTAGCAGTCTGACAAGTCCCCTAAACTTAATTCTGGAATAGGGATCCTGATACTACTTGGAGCTATTGAGGATTAAGTGGCTTATTTGTAAAGCATGTCCTTTCCTGCCTAGCATATAGTAAGCACCCAAAAGAGTCATTGCCACAATCTGTATGCCTGTTTGCTGTGTTGAGACATCTACAGATCATTTGCTTGGCAGTTTCTGGTTTAATGGTCGGCTTCTTTGTTGGAAAGAGCAAAGCCCCAAAACTAAATGAAGACTTCATCCATCTCTGCTTCTATTAATAGAAAAAATAGAAAGCTTTCTCCAAATGGATGAATGTTTCCTTTTTTATCTTTAAAAAAGAAAAAAAAAAAGGCATCTGGGTGGCTCAGTGGGTTAAAGCCTCTGCCTTCAGGGTCATGATCCCAGGGTCCTGGGATTCAGCTCGGCGGCATTGGGCTCTCTGCTTAGCAGGGAGCCTGCTTCCCCACTCCCTCTCTGCCTGCCGTGATCTCTATCAAATACATAAATAAAATCTTAAAAAACAATAACAAAGAGGTCTAACAATCATACAAGGAAAATGTTAGTATATAGAATAAAACACCCCACAACAAATTCTAAAGCCTCTAAATGACAACCAAGGGCCTCAGCAAATGGCCCTTTTCAAGAAAAAATATGAAAATTCCTCAGATCTCACTATAATTAAATCTGATGGTTAGTGTGTTCCAACAACCTGAATCCTTGCCAGTCGAATCCTGATTAAATTGTGAGGGAAATGAGGGCTAATTTATCTGGGGGAAAGGTAAACTAAATGTAAAACCAAGTAAGATTTGATGTCTGTTTCTCATCCCTGTCATTCTAGGGCAATACATACCTTCAAAAGAATAATGTCAAAAGAAAAAAAGAAATAATGCCAATCTCCCAAGATAATGTGAAAAAGACACCATAACAAAATGACAGAGCCAAAAACACAGTGTGAAAGGCTAGTCACAGATTTGGAGATGTTTGCAATACAGCCACCTGACAAAGGATGTACGATGAGAATAGAGTCCTTACAAATCTGTAAGAAAAACACTGACAACTAAGAAATGGGCAAGCAACTGGAACAGGCACTTCATATAAGATTACATCTAGATGGCCAAGATCATAGGAAAAGATGCTCAGCCTTAGTCCTTGACTAAGGAATGCAGAGTTAAAACCAGAACGAATTAGTACCACTAACACAACCCCAAGGATGGAGAGCAAGTGAAATGTGCACACTGCTGGCGGGAGTGCAAGTGGTACAAACACTTCTCAAAACTTGTTTGGGAATATCTACTGAAGCTACACATTACACCCCACAGTCCAGTAGTTCCACTTCTGAGGAAAGGGGTGAGGAGTATTGGGGAACACTTCTGGGAGTTGCCTGTGCCGGTTGACAAAAGACTCCAGAATGTTCATGGCTGTGATAAGTCAAAACAGTGAAAGACTAGAAATAACCCAAACATCCATCTACTATAGAATGAATAAAGCATGAACTATATACTCGTGCAATAGAATACTGGACAAAAGTGAGTCACTGGTCCACTCAGCAGCACGGGCGAATCTCGTAACATGGAGAGGGGCTGCATGTGCATCAGGACATACCGCAGGAGCGCATCCATTTGACACAGAGGAAACAGGCAAAGCTCATCTATGCTGATAGAGGTCAGAGTGCTAGTTAGGTTTGGGCAGCAGGCGGAGGGATAGACTGAGCCCAAGTGTTGGAAATGTATTTTTACTTGGGTGGTGATTTTATGGGTCTATGGAAAGGAAAAAAGTCATCAAGTGGTCCACTTAGATCAGTACACTCACTGTGCGTATGTTACAGCGCAACAGAAAACCACCTACCTTCTCTTCCGCGGACTGCCCCAGCTCCTCACTGACAAGCGCATTCCTGGGCTGCAGCTCCAGCAATGTTCTGAAGAGCATGTTGGACATCACCGTCAGGAGTTCTAGCTCAGCATTTGGGTGGAGGCCGTACAGTGCCGGGCTTTCTGGAGGCAGCTTCTCCTCTATGTACTGATGGTAGCCTGAATAATCTAGGTTAGGTGGGGCTGCAAATCCTGGTGCCAGCATGAACTCCTCTTCAATCTTAAACCATAAAGGGAAAAAGTCCATTATTACAAGTGTAAATGGAAATCACTCTTAGCATCCTAAGACACTTTGAGAACACTCTTGGTAGGAATGTCCAGCGCAATGCTGGATGGGGAGCAGACTCTCTAAAATGTTTCATGATGCTTTTGTAACCCATCTTTTTGCCCGTGGAGGGCACCAGGCTGAACTCTTGCGGGGGGGGGGGGGGCAGAGTCCAAGGAACACACGGGAATCCTTGCCCCGAGAAGATGGAGTCTGCAGTTTGCTTGGGGCAACAGGATCCATGCACACGAAGGGCTGACTGGGTTCTGACCCATCTACTGTGTGCTGATCACCCCATCACATGCTCCCTGTCAGTGATTGTCCCAAACCTCTGCAAACATTCTGTAGAGAGAAACTGAGACTCAGAGTAACCCCCCCAGGCAAGAGGTCTGATTTACGTCTTCATTCTGCACACACTTTCCATGACTCTCTAGGCTTTGCTTTCCAAATGTACATACTTTCCATAATACCGCTTTGAATTATTTGATATATGATACATATGCATGTTATAAACACAGTTACATGTATATATGCTGAAAAACAGGACTGTGCTCATGTAACATTGCACAGGGCAGAATATACAAAGAATCCTATCAGTGCTGCCTCCTTACCTTTGAGCTACTCGGGGCAGAGTCAGTGTTGCTCATCTCAAGATCCACAGACCCTGGGACAGCTGCAGGCACATACTGGTGCTCACTGAATGAGGCACAAGTGCCTAATGAACGGAAGGCTGGCATGATGAGGCATTGATCATGCTCATCTACTTCATTAAGGCTGGGGCAGTGGGTAGACATTCCATGCAGAGGGAGGTTCTTAACAAAGGCAATGTGAGGAGCAACACCAAACCTGGATATGTGAATGCAGTTCCTCAAAACGTAACAAAACAATTTGTGCACCTGGTTCTCTCACCAACCATAAACATAGTCAAGTGCTTAGAATTTTCTAGTTCACTCAGCATCATCTCAAACCTTTTCCCAATTGTTTTTTACTTCCCAGGGGCCATGACAACCTCTGTTTTCATTTTCCCAATCTCTCTTGCTATAAATCCTGTCTCGATATGCTTAAATGTACAGTGGGATACTTTAAAAACCACTCACCGAATGTATCTCTTTTATGTCTGGATTTTCTAAATCATTTTCTGAAATTGGGGTTCTCCTCTCTAATTGTGTATGTTATGCCATCTGGTCCCCTCACTCTCAGCTGGAGACAAAGTAGATATTCGCAGATTGTTACTAGATACTACGTACTCACCACCTAGTGTAGCCTAACAAGCCTACAAGTGTAACCGTTTCATCTACCCCAGTTCTTAAGAAACTCCCAGTTTGATGGGGACAAAGAAAGTGATTTTCTACACAACCAAGTCAGCTGTGAGTACTGACAGTTTGTTCCTTCTCAGACTTGCCGTCGCCAGTTTCCCAGAGGGCCCGTGTCCTTACAGTAGCTGGCTGTGAATTCCAGAAGGCATTTTAAATATTTGAGTTGGCACTTCTGTTTTGCACTAGGAAGAATTCCAAGTTAAGCTACTCTTTCATTTTGTGAGAAACAGGAGCAACTTGGACCATCTCCCCACCAGTATCTGTTAGCATGGTTTATTTCACTCATTTATCTGCACTTTCTATCACTTCATTTTTAGAAATCAGACTAATCCATTTCTTATTTCTTTAAAGATTTCATGTATTTATTTGAGAGACAGTGCACACACACAAGCAGAGGGAAGGGCAGAGGGAGAGGGAGAAACAGGCTCCCTGCTGAGCAGAGGGCCCGATGCATGGCTCAATTCCAGGAGCCTGAGATCATGACCTGAGCTTAAGGCAGATGCTTAACTGACTGAGCTACCAGGGTCCCTAAGAACAATCCATTTCAATCTCGCCTGTTCAAGGTGACCGAAACAAAACTGTGGGGGAGATTTCAACTTGTATTATTAGTCTATGAGATAATTTAGTCAAAACAGAGATATGGGCACAAAATATAAATAATGAAGCCAGAAATTAGAATACATATATACAAGTCACACTTTAGTCCCTGCAAACAAGGACTTGATCTTCCCTATAAGGGCTCACTAGACTGTTGAAAGAAATATTAAAAGCCAGTTAAATTGTCCTTCAGTTAAAGACAAAGTTAACAGAGTTTCAAGCAAAGAAACCAAAAAAGTGGAACCATTTAGAAATGTTAAAATGCCATGGGGACTGGAAGGAGCAGGAGGGCCTGCTCCTATAGTGCTGGTGGGAACGCAAATGGTCTGTACTTTCTGGAGAGACAGTTAAGCAGTCTTTTTAAAAACACAGGAAGAGTGCCTTTTATATGTTCGTTAATGAGCAAAACACAAGAAAACCACAACGGAAAGGCAAAGGCTTGAGGTTTCTGGTCATCCAGACATGGTGCACTTCCCATCCCTGAGTGGGTTGGTGGCTGGAGGCCTTAAAACATGGCAGTTTATGTGAGTTTCAGTCTCATCAGTGAAATGTCACTCTTACTAGTGACCTAATGATCATGACTGGGAATTTAATGACCATATATGCAAATAGCCAGGCATGTAAGTAGGCTTTGATGTTAGTTTGGGTCTTTTCTGTGTCCTAGGAATAGACATGATTATTTCAAGTATATTCTGATTTTCTGGGAGGAAACAACCTGAGGAATGTTCCACTGTACATTCCTACTATGATGTCAAACAGGCAAAGTTCGAAAAGTGGGTCTTTGTTCATGTAGGTGTTTACGTGTTCTCTTTCTCCTTTAAGAAAACTGTAAAGGGGGGCACCTGGGTGGCTCAGTGGGTTAAAGCCTCTGCCTTCGGCTCAGGTCATGATCTCAGGGTCCTGGGATCGAGCCCCGCATCGGGCCCTCTGCTCAACGGGGAGCCTGCTTCCTCCTCCTCTCTGCCTGCCTCTCTGCCTGCTTATGCTCTCTGTCTCTCAAATAAATAAAATCTTAAAAAAAAAAAAGAAAGAAAACTGTAAAGGGACATAGTGAAAAGAAGGGCCATCTGCACCCAAATGTTCATAGCAGCAATGGCCACAGTTGCCAAACTGGAAAGAGCCAAGATGCCCTTCAATGGAAGAATGGATAAAGAAGATGTGGTCCATATATACAATGGAGTATTATGCCTCCATCAGAAAGGATGCATGCCCAATTTTTGTATCAACATGGATGGGATTGGAAGAGATTATGCTGAGTGAAAAAAGTCAAGCAGAGACCGTCAATCATCATATGGTTTCACTTACTTGTGAAGCATAAGGAATAACATGGAGGACGTTAGGAGAAGGAAAGGAAAAGTGAATTGGGGGAAATTGGAGGGGGAGATAAACCAGGAGATACTGTGGACTCTGAGAAACAAACTGTGGGTTTCTGAGGGGAAGGGAAGGGCGTGAGGGTTGGGGAGAGCCTGGTGGTGGGTATTAAGGAGGACAGGTATTGCATGGAGCACTGGGTGTGGTGCATAAACAATGAATCTTGGAACACTGAAAAAATTAAAAAAAACACACAACTGTAAATGTTTCCATGTACTCAAGGAGCTCTGTGAATCCTGGTTTTGAATCCCTTCCCACCCAAGGCTTTTATGAAAATCTGCTGCTTGTTGATGAGGCCAGAGTAGAGCTCTCTGCATATAGACCTTTGGGGGAGGATATTTGAGGAGGTTATTGTTACTCCTCAAAGAGTCAATAATTCTAAAGAGACATTTCCCCAAAGAAGATAAATGAATTGCCAATAAGCACATGAAAAGATGCTCAGCATTGTTATAGTGTCTAGAGGAATGCCAACGAAAACCGCAACGAGGTACCACTTCACACCTGCCAGGATGGCTTAAGGGAAAAAAAAAAGGATAACAAGAGTGTCAGCAGAGATGTGGAGAGTGTAGAACCTGATACGCTGTGGGGATATAAAATGGTGCATCCAGTTTGGAAAAATCATATGGTAGTTTCTTAAAATGTTAAACAGAGTTACCTTATGATCCAACAATTTCATTCCTAGGTATACACCCAAAGGAAATGCAAATGTATGTCCACACAAACGCCTGTTCATAAATATTCATTAGCGGCATTACTGCTAACAGCCAAAAAATAGAAACAACCCAAATGTCCATGAGCTGATGAATGGATAAAGAAAATGGTGCATACAATGGAATATGATTTGGCCATAAAAAGGAAGCAATGACCTATACTACAGCATAGATGAACCTTGAACACATTGTATTAAGTGAAAGGTAGCAAATACAGAAGGCTGTATATCATTCTATTTATGTAAAATGTTCAGAGTAGGCAAACCCAGAGACAAAAAGTAGATGAGTAAGTGGTTGCCTGGGGCTGGGGAGTGGGGGAGAGGGTGGTGAGTAACTCCTAATGGGTACAGGGTTTTCTGTGGGAGCTGACGAGGTGTCTAAAACAGACTGTGGTGATGGCATAGCTGTGAATATGCCTAAAGCCTTTGGATTGTCCAAATGGAATTGGTAAACTTCTGTTTGAATTTGTCTCAATAAAGTTATTTGAAAAAGTTAATGGCGTTGTGCTCAAAGAGAACGAGACTCTGCATCATGCCCCCTCCCCCCACAAAAAGTCATCAAGGATCTGAAGTCATTTTTGCAGAAATCAGTGTCAGGCACAATTATTAGGCACTGGGAAAGCCAGCATCCCGCCTGACTCTGGAGGACTGTGGTCCTTCTAACATTTTGCTTTCTGGTATTTAATAAACGCCCCACTTCGTGCTGCCTCTCCAAGTAGTCTTTCCTAATTCAGCCCCTAGTTCAGTCTGAGTCTAAACACATGCATTTGCCCTTGGCCTTTTGAGTAAAAAATGCCATGGCCCCAAAGTATTGTAAGGGATTTTCAGAAATTACTCAAGGTTAAATTCTATCATCATGATGCCTTCAGAGCTGACAGGTACCGGAGTGATTTTCTAGACAGTACCTTCATCTTGTAAATCAATAAACTGAGGCACAAGGATGTCCTGCACAAAGCTGGACAGCAAGTTAGTGGCAGAACCAGAACCTAGAGCTCCTGGATTGCCCGGTTTTATTCACGGCAGCCCCCTAGGCTGCCCACCGTGCGAGGCACAGACATGAGACAGTGGATCGGTGCCCTGCGCTCCAGATACTGCAAACAGATCAGCATTCCAACCCATGCGGCGTGGGGCAGACATAGCATGCAGTCCGTGCAGTCTGACTGCGAACTTGAATCCTGGTTTAGCTACTTACCAACTGTCTGACCTCTGGGAATCTGGGTTTCTTCTCTGACTATGTGGGATATTAATACCTACTTGGCAGGATGATGGTGCAGCCCGGAAATAACACACATGAGATGTGGAGTGCTGACCCCCGGCACAGAGCAAGTGTTTAATAAATGGTTTCCATTGTTATAATCACAGATTAAATCTAGCCAAGTATGCAAGAGATAGCATGAAAACTTACACTTAATAATAAAAGACCTTCCAATTATTAAGCATGTTGTTCTAACACTGAACCAATGTTTAAACCTAACAACAAACCTATGAAATGGGCCATTCTTGTTCAGTAGACAAAACTGAGGCTCAGGGGAGGTGCCTATAATAAAAGCAAATACAGGGAGAATTGAGTGTGAACCCTAGTATTGTTTTTTTAAGATTTTACTTATTTATTTGACAGATATATATATATATATATATACATATATATATATGTGTGTATATATATATACATATCACAAGCAGGCAGAGAGGCCTGCAGAGAGAGGGAGAAGCAGGCTCCCTGATGAACAGAGAGCCTGAAGTGGGGCTCGATCCCAGGACCCTGAGATTATGACCTGAGCTGAAGGCAGGGGCTTAACCCACTGAACCACCCAGGTGCCCTCTAGTACTGTTTTTTATCTCAAAGCCCAGCCTCCTAATGGTTACTCTGCATTACCAGACGAATTTTTAATATATGATAACCTTCAGGTGACCTGACACCTTATTTTCCAAAAGTAATTTTCTGTGTTACTCATTTAGCATTGCTAAGTACATGCTTTAGGTGAGAGAATAATATTAATAAATAATTCCCTACCTCTTGCCGGAGACCTGGGAGGCATGCTGCCATTAGGGAACCCTCTCCCAGGGCCCCTCTCACTTATCCAGCAAGAAACCCACCCATCCCCCTCACAGGACAACACCATGAAGGCATTCTGGGTGGAGCTTTAAATTCCACACAATTAATGAGTTGCTTTTCTGATTATGGTTCAGTGCAACCAGAGGTACTCATTTCTAAATAAGTTAACGAACGTGAGGTGCACCTGGGTGGCTCTGTCGTTAAGCATCTGCATTTGGTCAGGTCATGATCCCAGGGTCCTCGGGTGGAGCCCAGCATCTGGCTCCCAGCTCAGCAGGAAGCCTGCTTCTCCCTCTCCCACTCCCCCTCTTGTGTTCTCTCTCTTGCTGTGTTTCTGTTAAATAAATAAAAAAATCTTAAAAAAAAAAAAACCAACATGAGAAGTGGTGAAAAGATGTCCTGCAGATGCACAGGTGTTAGATCAAGCTCCTGAAATAAACAGCAAGAGTGGGACACATCTGCAAGACAACAAAGTAACTGGGATGTTGCAGTGTTTTTCTGACACCAAGTAGCAAGGGTCTGAACTTCCTCTGTTGAGCTGAGAAGTGGCACCGTCCGGGGAGGAAGCAAGAAGGCAAAGGAAGCATTCTGAGCCTGAAAACATCAGCAGATCTGCACGGGAGGGTGGATACCTACGTTTCTAAAGGGCTCACCCACACTCCGGAGCTGCCCCTCTGTGTTTATTGCACCGCTGTTTGAACAGTAGTTCAGACTTGGGAAGGTTAATGGACTGTCTAGTTTGGCAACAGTCATTCACTCCCTGTCCTCAGGCCCGAGCCAGAGAGGGAACACCAGCATGAGCTTCTCACTCTGCCCCGTGACCTCCACTATCGTTTGGAGAAATCAGCCTCTGTAAAGGTCGCGCCTGACACTGTTTAGCTTTCCCATCTCCATGGTAACCTGCTCCCAGACCTCTTCTGAGGAGGGACTTTCAATTGTAGTAAATTGACAGTGTCTCTCTGACCTGTGAAATCCTGCTCATTATATCTAAGGAAAGACTGGGAGACTCACGGCAAAGGAAACAAATCATGGTCACATGGCAGGAAAGGTGGTTGGTTTTTGTTTTTTGGGGTTTTTTTGGCATTGTCCCCAAACTGTTTAACATTGTTAGAAGTAGAAAAAACCAAAATCTGTCCTCAGTTTTCTATATTAAACAACAGATAATACACCACATTTTCTATTACTTGATTATCGACTTCTCAAAATGGACTCGAGGAAGGTGATCAAAACTACATAATACTTTTATGAGATGAAGTTCTCAGAGAAATTATCAACAGGAGGTTGCTCAAACAATGAAAAAATATGCACTACTTTGTTATGTTTCGTAGTCCTTAGCATATTTGCTTTTTTAAGCTTATATAGAGATCACAAGTAGGGAGAGAGGCAGGTCGGGGGAAGGGGATGCAGGCTCCCTGCCGAGCAGAGAGCCCCATGTGGGACTTGATCCCAGGACCCTGGGATCATGACCTGAGCTGAAGGCAGAGGCTTTAACCCACTGAGCCACCCAGGCGCCCCTAAAGCTTATATTTAAATTCCGGTTAGTTAACATATCACGTAGTATTAGTTTTAAGTGTACAATACAGATCCGACACTTCCATACATCCACGGTGCTCATCACAAGTGACCCCCCCCCCCCCCCCCCCGGCCCCCCCCCCAACGCCCCCCCCCCCCCCCGTCCCCATCACCTATTTCACCCATCCCCCATCCACCTTAACCATCAGTTTGTTCCCTGTAGTGAAGAGGCTGTTTCTTGGTTTGTTTCTTTTCCCCCTTTGCGCCTTTGTTTTGTTAAATTCCACATGCGTGAAATCACACGGAATCCCTTGTCTCTCTCACGGACTTCGTTTACCATTATGCCCTCTAGCTCCACCCATGTCCTTGCACATGACAAGATCCCTTCATTTTTATGGCTAACAGCCCATTGTTATATAGACGCCACTGCTTCTTTATCCACTGGATGGACACTTGAACTGTTTCTGCAATGTGGCAATTATAGATAATGCTGCTATAAACATTGGGGTGCATGTGTTCCTCTGAATTAGTGTTTTTGTATTTTCTGGGTGGATTCCTAGTAGTGCAATTGCTTGATCATAGGGTAGTTCTTTTTTTCTTCCCCCTTCACACTTTATTTATTTATTTGAGAGAGATTGCATGAGCAGGGGAGAGGAACAGAGGGAGAAGGAGAGGGACAAGAAGACTCCCTGAGCAGGGAGCCTGATGTGGGGCTCAATCCCAAGACCTCAAAATCACAATTAGAGCTGAAGTCAGGCCACCCAGGTGCCCCCCATGGGGTAGTTCTGTTTTTAACTTTTTGAGAAAACTTCCTACTGTTTTCGAGATTGGCTGTACCAGCTTGCATTCCCACCAACCATACTGGAGGATTCCCCTTGCTCCCCATCCTCACCAACACCTGTGGTTTCTTGTGTTGCTGATTTGAGCCATTCTGACCCATGTGAGGTGGTAGCTCATTGTAGTTTTGATTTGTGTCTCCCTGATGAGGAATAATGTTGAGCATCTTTTCATATGTCTGTTGGCCATTGGTGTGTCTTCTTTGGAAAAATGTCAACTCGTGTCTTCTGCTCGCTTTTCAGTTGGATTATTTGTTTTTTGAGTGTTGAGTTTTAGAAATTCTTTATATATTCTGGCTACTACTAACCCTTAATCAGACATGTCACTTGCAAATATTTTCTCCCATTCCATAGGCTGTCTTTTAGTTTTATTGAATGTTTCCTTCCTGTGCAGGAGCTTTTTGTTTTGATAGAGTCCCAATAGTTTATTTTTGCTTTTGTTTCCCTTGCCTCAGGATACCTATTAGAAAGATGTTGCTCTGGCTGATGTCAAAGAAGTTAACACGGCACACCTTTAAACATAGTTGGTATCCTGTTCAAGTGTGAAAAGAGATGTAGGGCGCCCCGTGTTTCCATGAAATAGGTAATGGCCATGACCTCTGAGGGTTATTCCTAAGATTCAGTCAGCTTCTGTGAGGGTCCTTCGCCTAGGCATAAAACATGAGGACACACACAGAAATCAACTAGGAGAACTTACTGAAACAGATTTGGATTTCACAGATCTGAAATAGGGCCCCACACTTTGCATTTCTGGGGCACCTGGGTGGCTCATTGAGTTAAGCCTCTGACTCTTGGTTTCGGCTCAGGACATGATCTCATGGGTCCAGAGATGGAGCTCTGTATTGGGATTCATGCTTAGTGGAGAGTCTGAAGAGTCTCACTCTCTGCCCCTCCCCCGACTCACATACCTGCATGCTCTCTTTCTCTCAAATAAATAATAAATCTTAAAAAAAGAAAAAAAAAGACTCCTCATTTCTAACAAACATCCAAACTCCGTGACAGAGGGCAAGTATATACTTACAAAAGGCCAAGATTCCTCAGTAATATTTAAGAAGCATTTATACAGTGAAATTAGTTTAAAAAATTCTTACTCAAGGAGCTCCTGGCTGGCTCAGTTGGTGAAGCATGTGATTCTGGATCTTGGAGTTGTGAGTTCGAGCCCCATGTTGGGTGCAGAGATTAAATAAAGCAAGCTTAAAAAAATTTAAAGATTCTTACTAGGATTTTTTCTTCTATAAAATGATTTATAAAGTGTCTTACCAGAGATGGATTCATGAATTCTTCCAAGTACACCCGACACAATTTGCGATCCCAATCATCCGTGATGTGGCCTCCATACATGATCTCACCGAAGAGGTAACGGAGGTCTTCCCATGGGACCTGGGAAGGACAGCACACAGACGTTTCTTGCCAGGCCCCCAGCATCTGCCTCAGAGAGGCCAATCAGCAGTACACGCCTCTCTCCAAGCACCTCTAATACCATGTTCCCCCAAATCCCCATCAACGGGAGCATTTAAAAGAGGTTCAGAAATTGTCTGGGCTTCTCCACAGAATTTCTTTACAGAATTACATTCGGGGTGTTTAAATACATTCGGGGAAAATTCACGAACACTTTGAATGCAGATTTAAAAGCAATTATTCCTAGAACATACCACACAGGGAAACTTGATAAATTCAAAATCTCATCCAACAATTAGGAAAAGGTATTAGTTCATAGGGCCTTTGTGGTACGTCACGTTTTTAGGATGTGATAGCAGGTTTTAGGATCCATTTAGACAAATAAAGAAAACCTTATACAATCTGCATTTGAGGGATATTTAGGATGCCCTCTCCTTGTAAAAATCCCAGCAAACCAAACTCCCTGCTGCAGACTGATTTCAGGGCTTGGTTCATGGCACGACTGGCCTACTCCATGACTGTTCTAAGGGTTCTGACTAATGACTGGACCATGTGGTCTTCAAGAAATAACAGTGTCTCCTCTCTATTTGGCTTAGCAGGATTTGAAGCCTCTCTCTGCTACCCTTTAGCTTCCTCAGGGTTTGCAAAACATGCCAGTCTGTGATGAAGCCTTTCTAGACAGGAACCTTTATACCCTCAGGGGCAGTAGATTGCCTCCCAACAGTTCAAGTAAAAACTTAATTATAGCCTTCATGGGTTGCATGATGTGACAGAACAAGTAAAATTGCTTCAACTATTCCAAATGTACTGGTTACAAGTTTATTCGAATTTGAATAAATGAACCTCAAAGAGGTCTGTCTTTAAAGCTGCTTTGAGGTGAGTGAGGAATACGGGAGAAGTGAGCGGACTGAAGCAGGCTCCCGGAACCACCCCGGGGGAACCTTCCACATCACCCTCGTGAAGTGGATGGGCGACAGAGACCTCTCTGTTCCGTTTCTCTGAGGGCGGTCCGTTAGTATGGGCTGTACATTCTACCAGCTGATATGCATCGCCCTCAAGATTTTCATCAGCTAGGGCTCCATTCTTTTCAATAACTGATGCTCTTCCTCCAAATCCTGATCCTTGTTTTGATCATATACCTTCTTAAAAAGGGCATTTTGTGCCACCAAACTTTATGAACATAACCTAACTCCCAAATCTTGGTCACTGGCTTGGCCACGTGCAGTGAAGGGTGTAGACATCCGAGAGAGGACAGAGCATCCAGAACAGCAAGCTGTGCTGTTCCTGGGATGCCAGTGGGGGCAGCAGCACAAGGAGAGTCACTCGGGCCACCGAGGGGCTGCCAAGTCTTGGGATATGAGAGCCAGGGATAAACAGGAGTCCCATCATTTCTACCTCGGCTCTACACAGGAGTCAGCTGAAATGGACAACAGTCCTTATCTCAGCCTCAGAGGACAGTTGTGAAGGACCTGTATAAGAGGATTAAGTGGTCTGTTTCACTTTCTCCAGAACTATTATTTTTTAATTTATTTTTATTTAAACATATAATGTAACCCTACCATCCTCTCCCAACCCCCTCCCCCCCCCTCCAGTTTGTTTTATGACATTAAGAATCTCTTTTGGTTTGTCTCCCTCCCAATCCCATCTTGTTTCATTTTTTCTTTTCCTACCCCCTTAGCCCCCACCCCCATTGCATCTCCACTTCCTCATATCAGGGAGATCATATGATAGTTGTCTTTCTCTGACTGACTTATTTCGCTAAGCATAATACCCTCTAGTTCCATCCATGTCGTCGCAAATGGTAAGATTTCATTTCTTTTGATGGCTGCATAGTATTCCATTGTATATATATATATATATATACCACCTCTTCTTTATCCATTCATCTGTTGATGGACATCTAGGTTCTTTCCATAACTTGGCTATTGTGGACATTGCTGCTATAAACATTCGGGTACACGTGCCCCTTCGGATCACTACGTTTGTATCTTTAGGGTAAATACCCAGTAGTGCAATTGCTGGGTCATAAGGTAGCTTTATTTTAATAGTCAATTTTACCTGCAACTTTTTACACAGAATATGTTAAGAGTAACTCAAAATATGATCCATTACGAGGATCAAAATGTGCTCAAATTTTGTCTATTTAAAAAATGATAGCTATGCGGGCACCTGAATGGCTCAGCTGGGTAAGCATCTGCCTTCGGGACTCCAGGATCAAGTCCCGCATCAGGCTCCCTGCTCAGTGGGGAGTGCGCTTCTCCCTCTGCCCCTCATCCTGCTCATGCTCTAATAAATCAATAAAAACTAAGGAAAAAATTTAGAACATGATAGATATGGAATGTTGATCATCACATACCATATGAAAGCCACTTATTTTAGATACTACGTGCTCAAAATATGTTCCTTGGGAGAACACACCCATGTTATACACTAAGTGTATCTATTCTGACAGCAGTCACCTCACCTTTGAAGCTTGAGAAGACTTATTTGGTAACAAAAACTGTAACAATGGCTACCAAAAGAACATACAGCAACTCTCTATCCACAGAAACACAGATGAGTCATTTTAAAGGCCCTTTATGGAAAGTGTGGCCCAGGGCATAACAGCTGGTTGGACAAATGTATCTCAATTTTAACAGATTTAACGGAAGGGAAAAACTTTCCTTTATGAAGACTAAGCCAGAAAATTCCTACAAATGGTTCTTCCTTTTTGAAATCCAATCACGGGGTTTTTAAGAGTTTACACAAATGTTCTTGATGAAGCATTCCCATGCCCATCTGTAAAACGCATTTTAGCCATGAAATAAAATCATTCATCTACCTTTAACTTCCAATCAAGGGGAACATTACTGAGAAAGTCACAACAAGGTGGCATCCTTAATACATAATAATGACATATGCAGGAAATGCACCATTATTTATACATGTGACGCGCTGTAAATTGCTTCCATCATAAGAACTAATTGTAGTGATTATTAATGCAGTGTTATGAACTGTCAGAATTGCTGTATGTAATTACATTTGTGCAAATGCTTCATTACCTGCCTAATGAATCTGGCATATATGCACATGTAAACCACTGTTTTTGTTAACATAATGAAGGACATTTTTTGGGGGGGGGGAGGGCACTAAGCTGCTGATGTAGAACTGGTTTGACCTATCTTATGAAGTTCGAGCCTCCACTGCTGGAAAACCTTTGGTCTGGTGTATTTTCACACTTGGCAGAAGATGCATATACAGGGTCAGCTGTTTCAATCATAGCTTCAAAAGAGAAATTATGGCCCATTGGATAGTGGCCAAAGACTGACAGATTCAGCACCCTCTTTGGAAGAGGTTATCTGACCACCGGCACTTACGTGAGGGTTTGCCTCTAAGTGGTTGTAGAGGACGCTGGCGCAAATGGTGAGGTCTCCAGGACTGAAGGGGTAGCTGCGGCCCCAGCCCTGGGGGCCAAATCTCAGTCTCCCAGCCACACAAGCGTGGAAGTAGCACAGAGAAAAGAGGATGCTTTTAAACTCCTGCTCCTTGGAGCACGCCTCGAGTGTATCCTGGGAGAAAAGGACAGTATTTGATTACCCTTCTGCACGCCTCCCAAGGGCAAGGGGTTGCAAGTTCAATGACCTTGTACGTAACTTTGAGGGACATCTAGAACAAGGGGTGCCATGCAGTTTTAAGTTCGGCTGTCTATCCTATCAGCGCATAATAGGAGACACCATTTGGCGTTCGCCAGTACGTTAATTTCAGAGGAACGCTTCCACTTTGCTTCACTTATTTTACTGAATGCTTCTAAGTTCACTAGAAAATGATGCAATTCATTCTGAGCAGTGATGGTATTGCTTGAGATCTGAGCAGTGATGATACTGCTTGAGATCATTTTCCCCTGCAAAATTCTCCTTGAGAAATCTAGCTGACCAAAGGACCCCACCTTTGTATCATCAGCGTAGCAGAATACTACTTAACCCCCAGCCCTTCATTTCCTCTGGTTCCCCAGTCATACAGGTTACCTGGGCCCATGGCCACCCATCAAAAAACCATTTCCCATCTTCCCTTGAAGCCAGATGTGCCATATGACCAAGTTCTTGCTAAAAGAATGTGAGCAGAAGTGATGTGTACAATTTTCATGTCATTTACTTAAAAGGAAGTTGCTTGCCCTGGTATAGTCACTCTTTTCCCTTCTCTGTGGGCTAGATATGAGGTTGACCAGACAACCGGGGAAGCTGTCAATGAGTTCCAGGGGAGACACCTACCAGCCTGGGTGTGTGGCTGAGCTCATGAAACGCAGCTGCCAGTTATATGTGCAAGAAGTCATGTTGTTGGGATCACTCTAACTCTGTAGTGTCCCCGAGCTCATATAATCATGACAAATGAACGTAGGGTTAGAATTCATTGCTGGGTGGAGAGAATGGCTTATGGAAGATGGGAAATCACACCCTGTAGACTAGGCCTGTAACACTTTTTTGAAGTTGCAGAGGGAAAATTAAATCCTAGCATGTTGTATGGTTATGGCTCCCACAGCCATAAAATAAAAAGGTGAACAACAAACACCCAATCTCTGTCTTAAAGGTGGTAGTACTTTATTCTCAGATTCGTCAGTTCTGTGAGGCAAACAAGGACTACTTCAACTGATGTTGGGCACTAGAGGATGATAAGGCCAAAGTAGTACGTTCTTCCCTTATCCTTTAAAATGGCCCAATTAGGGACACCTGGGTGGCTCAGTTGGTTAAGTGGCTGCCTTCGGCTCAGGTCATGATCCCAGCATCCTGGGATCGAGTCCCGCGTCGGGCTCCTCACTCGGCAGGGAGCCTGCTTCTTCCTCTGCCTCTGCCTGCCACTCTGTCTGCCTGTGCTCCCTCCCTCTCTCTGACAAATAAATAAATAAAATCTTTAAAAAATAATAATAAAATGGCCCAATTATAGCCAGTCTACATTTAAAATGAATCTGACAACTTGGGCCATCTACAAAGTGTATTTAGCACCTTCCAGGTGGGAGTTCAGATCTGGTCTCCCACATAACTTCTAGTAAAAGTCTAAACCAAACCAAGACTAGTCTTGCTCCCTTGTTCTAGGACTAGAAGAAGCTTTTCAGTTTCTTTATGACTTACTCTAATAAGAATCCAACGTTACTACCAAATGTAGTTCTAGAACTGGCCAGGCCATCTGCAGTGCAGACCCAACTAAATCACTAGGTCATTCTAAAGCACTAGGGCCATTTCTAGGTAATTTATGGGGCTTGAAAATACATAATCATTAAACGTAACATTTCCACAAACATGAAATAAAGGACAAGCTTATGAAAGAAGAAAATAGAAACCATATAATTGGAATTAATCTTGAAGAATATAAAAAATGTATTAGTTTTAAATGTAAAGAATTTCTAGGAGACAAAATAGAAATATCAAACTTCTACTTAGGAATTATGATCTGACAAGTCACCTACCATCTTCCTGAATAACATAGTCCACAGAAAACCCAGGTATTACAGTAACTAAGTATATTAATTCCACAAATACTTCATATGATAGATTTAGTTTTATCCTCAGTGCTAAAAAAAAAAAAAATTACAATGTGGGCATCTTGGTGGCTCAGTTGGTTAAGCGTTTGACTCTTAATTTCAGCTCAGGTCATGCATGATCTCAGGGTTGTGAGATCTAGCCCCACCACTGGGCTCTGTACTGGGTGTGGGAGTTCCCACACCCAGTATTAAGCTTAAGCTGGGAACCCATTTAAGATTCTCTCTTTATCCTTCTCTCTCCTTCTGCTCCTCCTCCACTCCACTGCCCCCCTCAAAAAAATCACAACTTAATGCCCATTTCATTATGCCCTGATAATATAAATGTCAAATACAAATTCCAAATGAAAAAAAAAAAAAGAATCAAGCTTTTCAAATTAGGAAAAAGTGAGTCTACCTAACATTCTACATTTCAGGTCAGTTGTATTTTTACAAACCAAAAGATGAGCAATTTACCATCAGAAAATACACAAACAGCTCAGAGAACAGGGAACAAACAGGCATCCATACTCACATAATAGCAGGTGGGATGCATACAGATGCCACTTTTACATGTGTAGCTACAAATTATTTGTTTCTGCTGCAGATCTTACAGAAAAAGAAATCTAGGAGCACTTGTGTGGCTCAGCCAGTTAAGCGTTCAACTTTTGATTTTGGCTGGGGTCATGATCCCAGGGTCTTGGAATTGGGCCCTGTGCTTGGGCTCCACACTGAGCATAGGGCCAGCTTGGGATCCTCTCTCTCCCCCTGCCCCATCCCTCTCTCTCTCCCCTGGGATGTGCTCTCTCTCAAAAAAAAAAAAAAATCTGTATCTTATTTTTAAAATGTGGTTATGTTTATATGAAAGGATCCTAAATAGTACTCCCTTATGACTCCTTCCTTCCTTCTTCTTTCATTTTTAAAAACTTTAGAAAATTTAAATTCAATTAATTAATCAATATATACTATATTGGCTTCAGAGATACAGGTCTGTGATTCATCAGTCTTTTTTTTTCCCCTATTAACACACAATGCATTATTTGTTTCAGGGGTATAGGTCTGTGAATCATCAGGCTTACACATTTCATAGCACTCACCATAGCACATACTCTCCCCAGTGTCTATCACCCAGCCACCCTATCCCTACCCCTCCAACCCCCAGCAACCCTCAGTTTGTTTCCTGAGATTGAGTTTCTTATGATTTGTCTCCCTCCCAATCCCATCTTGTTTCATTTTTTCCCTCCCTATCCCCTGACCTCCTGCCCCTTTAAGTACTTAAGAGTCTTTCCAATAGTTGTCATCTTCAGTTAGTCTAAGTGGCTTTCCAGATAATAGTCAAAAGAATGAATGCTTTCATAAATAAACTAGAATGGGGGGTAGGGACTCATGTATAACTTTGGGGCATCTGTTCATCCCTTCCATGATATGCAACATATTTTTCAATAGGCATTTCCCTGGGGAGAGTGTCCGTGGTTTTATCAGATGATCAGAGAGGTCTTTACCAAAAACAAAAACAAAAACAAAAAACAAAAAACAAAACCAAACACTGATGGACAATTGGACTGAGGCATATTTGATCATGACATGCTCACTTTTCCCAAATACAGATAATTGTCCGATGGTGCTGGATAAATCCTATTTAAATATATTAAATTCCTGTTTTGTATTTACTTTGGGAAAGAGGTTGAGAATATCCTAAGTGGTCAGAAATTATCAACCAAGGAATAAAAAAAAAAAATTCATGTCTGCCATGGTTCCCAAAAGAAAACATACTGCAACTATATAATACATTCAACAAGGTTTCTTGAGTGCCTCTTTCTACAGTCTACTGTGTTTATATAGCCTATAAATTAATTACTTAATTAGGCAATTAACTGTATTCTTTGAAACTGTAATCTTAGATGGCCAATTATTATGATTCCTTCATAATGTTGGCTTGAGTATTGGTCCAGAAGATACTAGTGAGAAATGATAGTATTTCTAACAGGAGTCTTAATATTTATACCAAACCATGTGCATTTCCTCTTTAGGTTTCATTCTACTTCTCCTAGTAAGAATACTGTTTCCCGGGGCACCTGGGTGGCTCAGTCAGTGAAACACAGCCCTGTGGATTTCGGCTGGGGTCATGATCTCAGGGATGCGAGATGGAGCTCTGTGCCAGGCTCTGTGAGGGGCATGGAGCCTGCTTAAGATTCTCTCCCTCCCCCCATCCCCTAACGCCTCGCTTGCTCTCTTTCTCTGAAACAAACAAAATACTGTTTCCCAAGGGTGTGTAAAAAAAAATCAGAGGGGCTGGCAACTCAAGAGAAACAACAATAAAGGAAACTTGTTTGAAATACTTGATTACTATACAGATAGTTGTAATAATTTGCCCAAGGAGAATAATAGGAGCATTTGTGCTTGTATTAATTTATTTGTTTTATTTTGGAAGGAAATCAAGGTGTAAATAAGGTGGCAACATGGATATACAAGGAGAAGATGATTTAAGTCTGCTAACCTTAAAAGCGGATCTAAAACACTGAATTTTATACTGGAACTCTCCCCATGTCTTCACTGTTGCTGCCTTCCTCAGTAACAGCAACCAGAATAATAGTGGCTTCTCTTCCTGTGGGAAGAGATACTGGTCTACCATGTCTGTCTTTAATAAGTGGGTTCTTCAAAAAAGAATGTAATTTATTCTCCTTAAACATGTGGCTGCAGTATTGTTTTTTAAAGATTGTATCATTTGAGAGAGCGCGCGCGCATGTGCGAGCCTGAGTGAAGGGGAGGGGAGGGGAGAGAGAAGCTTAAGCCAGCTCCACGCCCAGTGCAGAGCCCGACATGGGGCTCCATCTCACCGCCCTAAGACTGTGACCTGAGCTGAAACCAAGAGTAGGATGCTTAACCAACTGAGCGTGTGGCTCTAGTTTTAAGGCAAAACATAGATTTTCTAGTCATTAGAACAGGGAACGACGGGGGGATCCTTTCAAGACATTGAACGACACACTGGGATTTCACTTCATCCTTCTGCCAGAGACACATGTGTAGCTAATGGCCTTCCTGGTTTTGTGAGAAAACTCTGACTCTGCCGTCAAACCAGGCTTCTGCTTTCTTACCTGATCAAAGTTGTAGAGGGCAGCATGCAAATTGGCCCGCATTCCTGTGGGGGGTTCATTAGTAATTTTAATGGAATTCTCCAACAGTCCTTGAGGGATGATGTGTTCCCGTGGTGTAGGTGCAGGTTCAGCACTCATGAAAACCCGGTAATCTCCGTGGCTTCCGTGGCTGAATCTTTCGAGGAGTTTCTCCAAGGTGCCTAGCCACCTGGCTACCAAATGGACATTCTGAAAACACAGTATGGCTTATAAATCTGGTGAAACTGAAGTATGTTGCTTAAATTATGGGATCACAACATTTTCCTATATATCAATGTGTAGAAAACCAAGAACCAGAAAAACTCAGAGAACCAGTTTTTCCTGTATTACCACGTTGGGGAACAAAACCAAGAACCAAAACGCAACTGCACAGTGAACACGTGGTGGTTTCCAAATCACCACAGCTTAGCGGTGCAAACCCCAATCTCCTTCCAACACACTTAGCCACTTCCGACACCCACCCATCACCTTGGAAATGAAGTTTCCGACACTTCTTCATTACAATTCAAACTCAATTATGGAGACTGGGTAATTTAATCAAGTATAAAAATTAAAAGTCAGAAATGTACATCACCCATTTCATTGTTCTGATACCAACCGCCTCTACTCAGCGTCTACTCATTAGTAGATGAACTCCAAAGGATGAGAGGGGTAAAGGGGTAGCTGAAAGAGAAATCTCTCTTTGTTCAGATGCTCTGCGGGTCCCTGACAGGTTGATTTCCTTAAATCCTAGAACTTTCAAAAATCATGAAAGAAACCAATGTCACCACCATCACTTCTTGATTTTCAGTTTTATGATTCACAACCCTCCAACCCTCCCACCCACGGAGTACAGGATAGTTGGCCTTGTGAGAACAGCATGAACAGACTCCCTCCCTCTGGAGAGGTCCTTAATGTAGTGACTGCAACATCACACCTAGGAATATGTAGTTATTTCCAGCAAAGAAAAACAGTTGATATTATAAAAGCTACAAAAAACCCCAAAGAATAAAGGCAAATAGGGAATGGAATAGTAATATAGATATCTTTGCAACAGTTCTGTTCCAAGAAGATCTAATGCCAATTTAGTTGTTCACATTATGAGGCTTTTTCTTCCTTTGGCTAATACTGAACATATACTGGCAGGTGTCATGGCTGAACTGTGTCCCCGAAAATTCAAATGTTGAAAGTCCTAACCCTCAGTACCTCAGTACTGAGTGACTGTATTTGGAATAGGTCTTTAAAAAGGTAACTAAGAGTAAATGCAACAATCCGAGTGGGTCTCAATCCAATATGGCTTGTGTCCTTATGAGATGAGGTAGTCAGGACATGCACACACAGAGGGGAGACCATATGAAGACATAGGGAGGAGACAACCATAGACACACCAAGGAGAGAGCCTTTCAGAAGAAACCAAGCCTACTAACAACTTGATCTCAGACTTTTGGCTTCTAGAACTGTAAGAAATTAATTTCTGCTGATTAAGCCACCACATCTGGGACACTTTGGATTGGCAACCCTAGCAACCTTACACAGTAAGTAAGGGCTCTGAGTTTCCCGCCCTCCATGCTCACTGTTAGATTATAGCCAAAGTACTTCTCACACCTAACTGTGAACCTCACACAAGCAAGCAGAAACAATAACAACAAAACCTGTTTTGCAAGCTCAAATACGACTCCTCTATCTTATGGCCTACAAGACCTTCCTTGAGAAGTTCACTTGAAACAAATATAAGGATACTCCAGGCAGCGGTCAAGGAACAGAAAAATCTCCAAGTGAGCCATCCCCAAACACAGGCACATTCGGGACTCCAGCCTGGGTGTTCTTGATCTTTGAGGATCTTCTTGAGGGTCTTGGCTTTGACGTCGGCTAGATTCTTTTTTTTTTTTTTAAGATTTTATTTATTTATTTGACAGAGATCACAAGTAGGCAGAGAATCAGGCAGAGAGAGAGAGGAGGAAGCAGGCTCCCCGCTGAGCAGAGAGTCCGATGCGGGGTTCGATCCCAGGACCCTGGGATCATGACCTGAGCCGAAGGCAGAGGCTTTAACCCACTGAGCCACCCAGGCGCCCCAATGTTGGCTAGATTCTTATGCCCATGTGCCCAGGGGCAGCAATGCCTGGGCAACATTTGTAGCAAATCCATGTATCTTGGACCCATTTTGCCCATGAAAATAGATTTTTAAAATCCAGTATGTCAATTCACAAGCCATCTGGTGTAGATCTGAGACAAAGATAGATGCCATCCTGCTACCTGTGCGCTGGTTTTCTCTGGTGTGTGGGCTTCTGATAAAATGCTAGCTGAATATCCCTTGAAGGGCTCTATCTGACCACAGGAACTCACCACTGTAGGGTCTGGTTAAGAGCCCGTTAGCATTAGCATACTTATCACATGCCTACGCTGATATAATTTAATGTACATTGCAAACAACATAACAAGTTCCCATTATGCTGATCCCCCCTTTATTCAAAGTCTTGCTTCTCTTTTAAATGGCAAGGAGGTACTAGAAACCTCCAGAAACTGGGACAGCCACAGGACTGGGGTTAAGCCCAGCCTCAGGCTCCATCTCCCTCCACCTGCTGCTCCACCTGCCCATGCTCTCTGTCAAATAAATAAATGAAATCTTAAAAAAAAAAAAAAAAAGCAACTTGCAAATGTGAGATATTATGACAATGGCTTTGGCAATCTATATACAAGCCTGTTTATCTTCTAGCGCTCTTAGAATGTTCCAGATATCTGTAAGTCAGGAGAATGAGGGGGTTTCCTCTAATATTTTTAAGTTTCAAAGCATGATGGCTTGAAAATCCCTCAAACGATGACAGCTATCCTTGTCAGCTGAGTCCCTCAACACCTTTGGAGGGGTCACTAGTACTGAGAGAACCCCAAGGACTCTGCAGATCACCGTCTGTCAGGAGGACGGATCATTCCCATGGGCTTGGACATCTCTGCACTGTCCATCCCTAGTGATCATTCCCAGTGTTGTCCAAGAAAATGCCATACTCACTTGGAGGATGACCCAGTGTCCTCCTTTGGAAGCTTTCTCCAGGGCCTTTTCTGCCACCGTCTCCTGACCTTGTCCTAAAGATACATTGTGGAGTTTTCCCGAGTCGATCGTAAACCCCAATCTTTTGCCTGTGGGAGCACACAACAGGATAAGAGGAATAGTGACTCAGGAGATAAGAGGACTCTGGAATTTTCTGTCTCATGTCCATCTGTGGTTACGGCTGCCACCTTCTAGGTCACTCGCCTCAAGAATCCAATCCCAACTCCTGTCATTTCAACAAGCCGCATTTTGATCTCTCTCAACGACTGCCTCCTCGGGCGCATTAGCAGAGCCTGTGGAAATCAGTTCCTCTGGTTTTATGGTAATGAAGCTTTTGACATTTTGATAGATGGCAAGTATTGTTATTGAGCTTTATTAACTCTTGCTGGAGTAGCAAAGCATTTCCTTCATAAAAAAGGAGCAACGTGTGGTAGCTATCACATCATTTTTTGAACAAATTGGCTCATTGGGTAAATGCAGGAGCCTCTCACCTTGTGGCCATGCTTGAATCGAGCACAGTCAGGTCACCGCTCTATTAACCTGGTGTTCTCGGTGTGGGCTGTGGGGGATAGTAATCCATGGCACAAAGCGACAGTGCCTTGCACAATCGAATAGGCTTGCTCTAATGACCACTATTTAGTCACAGGGGGCACAAGATTACACTAGAATGGAGAAAATTGCCCTCTGGCCCTTACATAGTCAAAAGGTGGAAAACAGTACAAAAGAAGCTTGCATTATGCCAACCAGAGGAATGTTCCATTTGAACAGTTCTTCAGGCCACAGTGTTATTAGCCTTACATGTTCCATATACTCCATCTCCCACAAATGAAAAAGAAAGAAGGAAAGAGAGAGAGAATGAAAATAACTGGCTGTGAACCAAGAGGAAGGCCGGGCACGGGCTGGGCGAGAGGGAGGGCGGGAAGGCAAGCCTCCGGGTGCCTCACCAAGGATCTCGAGGTCTTTAAGGGCGTCTACCCCTGGAGACAGGATGAAGAAGATGGGCGTGTCCGGGCTGCTATCTTCAAATGCTTTAACTAAATCCACTCTGGTCCTCCCCACATACTTGGCACCTAGCTTTTCCTCCACGAAATTCCTATAGAAAAGGATAAGGCAAAAGACAGCATCAGTGCTCATGACCTTGAAAAGTGCCACAACTTGAATCAGCTTAAATCACAGGCACAGGAAGGAAGCAAACTACGTTCATTATATGGGATGTTTTCGTGGAGCAATACGAATCCAGCTAGATTTACGCATCAGTGTCAGTGAAGTCCCTCCCTGCTTCAGAAGCTCTGAAAATCAGAAACTTATATTCTGTTTTGGGGGCCACGGAGACCTCCCCCCACCGAGTCCCACCAGCTGCCTGTGTATGGCTTTGTATCCCCCCAAATCTCCTGCCAGATCCCCCATTACTTATTAACAGTTCATTAGATTTGCCACAGTGCAATTTTCTGGCCTGCTGGGTTTCTCATGAATATACAAATGCTTTTTGGGGTGTTTCTAATATAGGGAAGCTCAATTAAGCAGGATTATTTTCCCGCAGTATCAGATTTAGCAGAAAGTAAGTACTACTAAGCAGAATTAACTTGTAAAGTAGGGCACACAGAGGCATCTGCAAAGGGGAAATTAGTTGGCCAGAGCAGAGGAAAAGACTGGAGGTGTGTCACTGCTGTTGAACGAGGAGCAGAAAAGGAAGGAACTTGAGAACTCTTTGGTTGGTGAATTCAAATGAGAACACGACTTGTGTGAATTAGGCAGCATATTTCCATTGAGGAGTCGAAAAGGCAAAGAAAAACGACACACGGACCAAGATGCAGACAGGGGTTCCTGCTTTAAATTGCATTGGTTGTAAAGTTATAGGACTATGGGGCGCCTGGGTGGCTCAGTGGGTTAAGCCTCTGCCTTTGGCTCAGGTCATGATCTCAGGGTCCTGGGATCCAGTCCCTCATCGGGCTCTCTGCTTGGCAGGGAGCCTGCTTCCTCCTCTCTCTCTCTGCCTGCCTCTCTGCCTACTTGTGATTTCTGTCAAATCAATCAATCAATCAATCAATCAATCTTAAAAAAAAAAAAAAGTTATAGGACTATCAGTGTCTCCATGAAAGGAATTCATTTTTGTTTGATGTGTAAAATCTTCGGAGCCCAAATGCTACAGCTAAATAAAGACAGTGGAAATTGCCCTGGGAAAATGCATGCTCCTGGCCTCTGAACTCTGCTGACATCCATCTCCCCAGCTAGAATATTTCCAGTGGTTCCCCATCTTCCCTCCTGGTGTCAGAAGCAAGGTTTTCAGGAAAGGCGGTCTCAGCCTGACGACAGACCAGCATACTGGTTAGCGCTCAGCGAGTTTCAAAATCAATAGTACTGATGAAAGTATCAGATTTTCTAGCAGCATCGTGGCTCATGAACAGGGGCCACAAATGCCTTCCCCAGAAGCTCCTTGCTCCTACGACTAAGTCTCTTCTAGGTCACTGTATTTCCAAAAATGCTAACTGCCCCACCTGAGAGCATATGTCATTCTGTCAGGGCGTACTGCTCTCAAAATAATCAGCTTCTGTATCAAACTTTTCTTCTTCCATTCTTGCGGCAACTTCTCTTTCTCTGGGCACTCGGACTCAGCCCATTTCCTCCACTGTTTGGCCGATCCTTCCACATCTCGGTCTATGCCTCGAAATTCTTCCAGGAGGGCTACTGCCTGTCATACAAGGGGGAAGAGATAGGATGGGGGTAAATAGCTTAGAGTCTGAGACAGGGACCAATGGAAGTATCAGATCCTCTGTGAACATGTCGGGCTGGACAGTCTTCGTTTCTTGCCAGATGTGCTCTATACCCTTTCCTGCCCTGCTAAGAGGGTTACTGGATTATTGACACTAAACTCCCTGGTTCTCTGACTGGGTTGGGTTTGGCCAAGAGGGGGCACTGGCAAGAGATTGGAGCGCTGGAGGACAGGGTTGCAGGGGTATTTCTTCCTTAGCTGTGGTGATACAGGTTGGCAGTGACTGTGTTCGTCTACAGAAGGTCACAGCTCCTACAGGTTGGCTCCCTCCCCTAACTTTGTTTCTCCACAGTTTCAGTAATTACTCCTTTTCTTCCATTTTCCATCCCCATTCCTGGCTGATTCCCTTACTCTTCTTCCCATAGGATGCAAATACACTCTTTGTTAAAAAAAATTTTTATCATCCCTTTGAATGAGCCATCTGTTTTCTGCGGAGACCCTGACTGATCAACAAGTAGACTTGAATTTTTAATTCTACATAACCTAGCTAAAAATTCTACTACAAACAAATCTAAACATACTATAAAACTAAGGGATAATGGTTATTTTCAATAGACAGAAATGTTCTTCTTAGGAAAAGAATGAAGCAAATACCATATGTACGTTAGCATACAAGCTTCTTTAAGGATTCCAAAGTCAAAGGGAATAAACTTAACAGTAGGATCTTCTGACTGAAAAATGAGGTAAGAATCGGCACCTGAGGTTGATGAATAGCTTTTTTCTCCACAATATTCTGTTCTGCTTCAACACTTTAAAATGAGAATAAACTACTGTGTTGTTATATAATTAACACACAAATTCAGAAAAAGTGGCGAAGTATTATAAAAAAGAAAACAAACCTGATTTAGGTAAGTTGACAAAAATGCTCATTTCTGTTTCTTGACTTTTATCAAAGGTCCTACAGAATATACATATTTACTAACTTTTCCACCCATAAGTAGGTCAAAGTTTCTCTACTTCCAAATAAGAAATTGTTCACTTTATACTTTAGTAATAAAAATATAATTTGAAATTACATAGCGTATTTCTACAAATGAAATGGGATATAATACATCATTTGTATTTTTAAAACATTTCTACATTTGGCAAAACTGATAGTTGAAATAAGTTTTAGAAAGTGAAAAGCTGGGGCGCCTGGGTGGCTCAGTGGGTTAAGCCTCTGCCTTCGGCTCAGGTCATGATCTCAGGGTCCTGGGATTGAGCCCCGCATCAGGCTCTCTGCTCAGCGGGAAGCCTGCTTCCTCCTCTCTCTCTGCCTGCCTCTCTGCCTGCTTGTGATCTCTGTCAAATAAAAATAAATAAAATGTATTTATTAAAAAAAAAAAAAGTGAAAAGCCACCTTCCTCACATACCTTGAGAGCACTCCATGACTGAGTAGTTAGGAAGTCAACAGGACTCAGGTAAGTGTGTTCAACTGTGAACCGAAGCAGGAAATCCAATTCAAGAGGGTCTATTTCTTTCTTTTGCAACAAAATCTTGAGGGTACATGAAATTGAAAAGGGTCATTTAGTTTATATCAAAATCAGGACACAGGAGGTAGATACCATTTAACAGACAGGACTGAAAAGGCAGAACCAAGTCTACTGACCTTCCTATAGATACCTAGCTGTTCTAGAGCTGAAATAATAAATATCAGATTATGCTCATGATCTCAAAACCCTGCCTGAAAATCTAGTAACAAATAATTAGGAAGACTATTTTTTCCCCAATTTTAACACATGACTATTAGCAAATTATTTGAAATATACATTCATATTTAGTCTTTTGCTCTTAGATCAAACTTGTCTTAAAACTGGTTGCACAAATTGAGAAAGTCTTAGGGGGTAATGGACCAAATTACTAAACAAAAGGTAGAACCAGTATTATAATTTAGTCCTGATACAGAAGTTACACCGAATAAACTATGAGATATAAGAAAGATTTTTTCTAAAGAGAGGTGGGGGAGGGGCAGGAGGAGAGGGAGAGAGAGGGTCTCCCAGTTTAAAGCCTGATGAGGAGCTTGGGCTTGATTTCACAACCTTGAGATCATGATCTGAGCTGAAATCAAGAGCTGGATGCTTGGGAGACTGTAGACTCTGAGAAACAAACTGAGGGTGTCGGAGGGGAGGGAGGGTCGGGGGACAGGTGAACCTTGTGGTGGGTATTAAGGAGGGCATGTATTGCATGGAGCACTGGGTGTGGTGCATAAACAATGACTCTTGGAACACTGAAAAAATTAAAAAAAAAAAGAGGTGGATGCTTAACTGACTTAGTCACCCAGGCACCCTAAAATTTTTGGGGTTTTTGATTTAAAAAAATTTATTTTTTCATTAACATATAATGTATTCATTATGTTAATATATAATATATTATATATATAATATATATATATAAATATATATATAATAATATATAATGTATATTAGCCCCAGGGATACAGGTGTATGAAAAAATTTTCTTAAATGTGAGATTATATTAAGAAAAATAAGATTATTGTCTTTTTTTTTAAAGATTTATTTTTTACTTTTTTCAGTTTTTTATTTTTTTTTGTCAGAGAGAGAGAGAGCAGGAGCGAGCACAGGCAGACAGAGTGGCAGGCAGAGGCAGAGGGAGAAGCAGGCTCCCTGCCAAGCAAGGAGCCCGATGTGGGACTCGATCCCAGGACGCTGGGATCATGACCTGAGCCGAAGGCAGCCGCTTAACCAACTGAGCCACCCAGGCGTCCCTAAGATTATTGTCTTATAGATACAACTAAACAAACAGTGTAAACTGAAATAAACTTTAGATAACTGCATTAAAAAACTGTTAAGTCCATAGAACATTTTGGAGGGTGGAAAATGGGGATGAAATATTCTTAACTTTCACATAAAAATTATAATATCATATAAAGTTAAGCAGGTAAAATGTTTGAGCTTTATGCTATTTTAAAATTCTTAGGTATCTTCAAAATGCATTATGAGTAGTAACACATTAAAGATATTTTATTAAAAAAAGAATGTTTTATTAATTGATCTTTTCTTAATTCGATTTATTTCAACAAATACTTGCCATATGTATATACACACATAAAGTTTTGATTTACAAAAATCGTCAGGATTTACGATAAGCTATAATTTATCTCTGGCTTCCAAGGAGGAATTTTTTTTTTTTTTTTTTGACAGAGTGTGAGTGGTGGGGGTGTGGTTGGGGAGGGAGAATAAAGGGAGGGGAAAAGCGAGAGAGAGAGAGAAAAACTCAAGCAGACTCTCTGCTGAGCACAGGGTTGTGTTTGGGGCTCAATCTCACCACCCCGAGTTGATGACCAGAGCTGAAATCTAGAGTTGGATGCCTAATGGACTGCATCACCCACGTGCCCCAGGGAGAGAGTTTTAAATAGACAATGTGCATACGTGTGCATGCATGTCATTTATTCTCAATCCTGGGTTTTTACCGTTAATGAATAATATGTGTAAGAACAAAAATTTCATTTTGTAGTGCCCTGCTCCTTTTTCTCACTTACATTATGAAGCACCTATACCTATATATTCTTAAATAACCCAAAGAAATATACAAGCACTGAAAATATTGAACGTAATAGTCTGTCATTGCTAATAGCAGGGGCTTATAAAATGCCTTCTTTGGGCAAGGCACTTTGGAGAGCACAACACAGATGAGGCATTGACCTTCTGTCAAGATGTGGGCTGATAGAAAAAGTTAGACAGCAATAAAACTAATGAAAGGACACATGCTTATTCCATCTAGGCTTTAGTCCTCAATGTTTTCTTCTTATCATGGGCATCTTTATTTAAAAGCAATCTTTGCTGGGGCACCTGGAGGGCTCAGTCGGTTAAGCATCTGTCTCTTGATTTTGACTTGGGGGATGATCTCAGGGCTGTGAGATGGAGCCCTGCATCAGGCTCCCTGCTCAGTGGGAGTCTGCTTTGAGACCCTCTCTTCCTCTGCCTCTCCCCCAGCTTGCTCTCTCTCAAATAAATACATAACATATTCTGCTAAAGTCCATATCAAGAAAAGGAATAAAAGGAGAGTAGATCTCACTAAAGGTGGCAGTGTGAAACCTCGAGCTCTTTTACACATTCACTGGTTTCTAAAGCGACAGAGAGACTCCTAGGACCATCCAGATCTAGACTCATAATTCTGGTCTCAAGCCATCTCCCTGGTAGTACCTGCAGGCTCTACATAGGACCTGAGAAGCGAGGGAGAGGTCTCATTGATCTGTTTTTCAGGGTGACAGCTAATGTGAGTCACTTAAAGTACATACCCCTCCCCCAAACCAACACCTTGGAACCTACTCAAAGGCTGGGACATGTCCAAGTTTGCCCTGGGAAATTCAAACTTACTTCATGCCACCAAGGGCTTCCAAGAAAGGTGTCATGTCTTCCTTCAGTGGAAGTAAAGCATGTAATAAACAGAGGTAGGGGACTGTGGCTCTTGGGATGCTTTCAAGTGACTGAATTCCTTACCTGAAAAGCCATCTGGGACAGGAAGGTGAGTTTGTCCCTCTCAAACAGCGCCTGGCTGGTATAGAGGAAGACAGCATGCGTGACGTTCTCCATTAGGATCCAGACACGCCCCTGCACATCCTCCACCTTGTCAGCCTGTTCGATTGCCCCGAGGAACAGCATGTTGAAAGCCTGGGGAATTTAAAGGGACTGGTAAGAGGTGGAAACTAAGCCTGATGTCTAGCTCCCCCCAGACACACAGTAGAAATGTGGAATCACTTTGTAAGTTTATGTTGAACTATACACAAAACTGCCAAACTGTTTTCCAAAAATGGTTTTACCACTTTGCCTTTTCATCAGCAACATGAAAGAGTTGCACTCTGGAAACTGTGCTGATACTTGTTACTGTTGGGCTTGTACAAATGTGGCTATTCTTTTTGGTACACAATAATACTTCATTCTCCTTTTCCTTTTTCCTCATATTTTTCTGAGGAATATTGAGCATTTAAATATGTGCTCAGGGGCAGTACACATAACAGCATAATAGGACATGTCTTTTCAAATCTTTCATTGAGTTGTCTTATTGGGTTGTACAAGTTCTTTATATATCAGAAGATTTTTATAGTATGTGGCTTGCCTTTTCATTTTCTTAATGTCTTTTGAAGACCACATATTTTCAGTTTGATAAGATTTAATTTATAGGGCGCCTGGGTGGCTCAGTAGGTTAAAACCTCTGCCTTCGGCTCGGGTCATGGTCCTAGAGTCCTGGGATTGAGCCCCACATCGGGCTCTCTGCTCAGCGGGGAGCCTGCTTCCCTTCCTCTCTCTCTGCCTGCTTGTGATCTCTGTCAAATAAATAAAATCTTAAAAAAAAGATTTATTATTTTCTTTCTATTGTATGCTAAGAAATCTTTGTCTAACCTAAAGCCCAAAGATTCTCTCCCATTTCTTCCTAGAAATTTTATAGTTTTGCTTAATTATTTTGAGCTAATTTTGTATAAAGTGTGATGTAATGGTTTAGGTTCACTTTATTCTTTGTGGATATCCTGTTTTCTCAGCACCATTTGTTGTAAAAACTATCCCTTCTTCACTGTCTTGGTATCACTGCCCAAAATCAATTGATCAAACATATGTGGGACTATCTCTGGACTCTGTGTTATCTATGTATTTTTCTTTAGGCCAATTAGTATAGGTTTATAATAAGTCCTGAAATCATGTACTGTAAATTCCCTAAATTTCTTGTTCTTCTTCAAAATTGTTCCATCATTTTAAACCCTTTGAATTTCTACACACATTTTAGAATTACCTTGTCGATTTCTATTTAAAAAGCCTTCAGAGATTTGACTGAGATATTGAATCTGTAGATCAATTTGGAAGGAATTGGCATCATAGTAATATTGAATGTTCTAATACATAAACACAGTACACCTCCTCCATGGTCTATCTCAACAATGTTTTGTAGATTTTATTTTATTTCTTTAAAGATTTTATTCGTTTATTTGACAGAGAGAGATCACAAGTAGGCAGAGAAGCAGGCAGAGAGAGAGGAGGAAGCAGGCTCCCTGCCGAGCAGAGAGCCCGATGCGGGGCTTGATCCCAGGACCCTGAGACCTGACCTGAGCCGAAGGCAGAGGCTTAACCCACTGAGCCACCCAGGTGCCCCTGTTTTGTAGATTTTAGCACATGGGTCTTGTTTTGTTAAAATTATCCCTAAGAGTTTTGTGATTTTGGAAGCTATTGTAAATAGTACTGAGTTATTAATTTTATTTTCCAATTGTTTGTACCTCATGTATAAAAACAATTGACTTTGTATATTGATTTTATATCCTGTCATCTTACTAAAAACTCACTTCTTAGTCCTAGTAGCATTTTTTGGTAGATTTCTTAAGGTTTTCTACATACATGACTACGTCATTTGAGTGGGGGGGAGATATGTTTTCTTCTTCTTTTTAAATGTCTGTGCCTTTTGTTTTATTATCGCACTGGCAATAACCTGCAGGAAAGTTGTGAACAGAAGTGTTGTGAGAAGACACTGTTCCTGATCTTAGCAGAAAGCATTCAATTTTCCAACATTAAGTATAATATTAGCTATAGATTTTTGTGGATGGCCATTTTCATTTTGAGAAGTTAACCATTTATTCTTAGTTGGCTCAGGTTTTTTTTTCTTTTTTTGACCAGGTGTTGAAATTTGTCAGATTCTTTGTCTGCATCCAATGAAGTGATCATACGGCTTTTCTCTTTTGTTCTATTCATATGAAGACTTGTGTTATTTTTTTTAAAGGTTTAACCAGCTTGCATTCCTGGCATAAATTCCACTTGGACCCAATATACCGTTCTTTTTATATGTGGCTGGATCGATTTGCCAGTCTTTCCTTGAGGAGACTGGCCACAGTGTTCGTGAAGAGCTCTGCTTTGTGGTTTTCTTCCCCTGTGATGTCTTAGTCTGGTTTTCGTATTTGGATAACACTGGGTTGATATTACTGATTTAATTTTATTACTCTTTATACACTGTGGTTGTTCCAAAATCCAACCATTCTGTGCTTCTCAGAACTTCTGCACACTAGCTCCAAACTACTAGAAACCTGCTAGTTATTCTTGACACTTTTTGTTATTGTCCATATCCAATCCATTTCCAAGGGCTGATTATTCTAGCTTCAAACCATAGGTCAAGTTTGGGTTTTTTTTTGAGTCTTTCGTCATCTGTCATCTGCTTCAAACCGTTCAATGGTTACTTTTTGCAGACAAACTATAACCCATAATCCCCCATCTGGCAATGAAGTCTCCCATGATCTACATTTTCCCACCTCTCTAGACTCTTGTCAACTTTTCCCTCACTCATTAATTACCCTCCAGCCACAAAGATTCATTCACCAACTGAATCCCAAACTCTTTTATGCCCTCACACATCCCTGTTTTCTCCAAACACTCCAGAGGTGGCTAAACTCTATAGAAATCAACTATGTCCCTTCCTCTGAGAGGGCTTCCCTGAACTAAGAGTGAAGGAATCCTTCCCACCCTTATTATTCTCTCTCATTGTACGTATCACTTTTACACATACACACACACAAACACACACACCTATGTATCTCCACTCATACCTATTTTTTTTTTTAATTGGACACTCAGCACATCTGGCATGATGATTGATGTCAACAGCAATTTGTTTAAAAACTGAGTGACAGAATGAATAAATACTGCCTAGAGGCACAATGTGGCTAAGTAAAAAGCATGGCCTTTGGGATCACCACCACTAGTTCAAATCCTGCCTTTTACCATTATAATGTGAATTCTTGGGCAATTGCTTTAAAATGTGAAAATGTTAGCTTGCTTTCTTTTCTTTTTTTTGTAAATAGCGATATAATAATATATTGAGATGTTTCAGGCATAAGAATGAACCAAAGTATGAAAATGCCAGGTATGGAATAGAGTGACTTAATGAATAATTGTTCTCAACCTTTCTCCTGCTCTACCAAAATAATATGAGAAATCATTATTTGACACACCTACATTTTCACAAAGTAAAGGAATCACAAGGGAAATTCCCTTATATATAATAAACTCGACTCAGTTTAAGAACAAAAACAAATGTATTATTATGCTATGTAATTTAATTATCTTAAAGTCTTAATGAAAACCTTGAATAAAAAATTCCTGAGAAAATGAGGGTTTTTTCCCCTCACTAGATTCTCAGGACTCCTTACTGGATATACTGAGATTGTTTAAAAATAAATTCTAAACTTCCAGAAACAAGCTGAATGCATGAAATTAAATTTTTTTCTTAGCCTATTCAGCATTACCTTCAAAGAGAATTGATAGATGGGGTTAATTTTTCTGAGGTCATTAATAACAAAATAAAGAAGAGATGCTCTGGCTGCCACTGGTCTGTAACATTCTCGGGCCTCATTGATTTTTCTTTCATTTTCTTTAGCTTCAATCACCTATGGTGAGATCAAACAACGTAAGTAATTAGTAACTTACTCTTCATGATCTTTATACCTACCCAACTGATGGAAGGGATGTATCTGAAATGAAAAATTATTTGCATTAAAATAGATAACATGTGTGGCATCTATGTGCTTTAATTTTTCTAAAATTATTAGATTCATATTTTAAATGACTTTTTTTTCATAAACTGAGTTTTCAGTGAGAACGGACATAATGTTAGCTGTTTTACGGTTACAGGTTAAACAAACCTGATTGGTTTTGGTTTTATAGGATTTGTTCTGAGTAATGTCACCTTCCCCTGCCTCCTCTCTCTTTTTCAAGTTTAATAACCCAGCTCTATCACCTCCCAGGGATAGCTCTTAAAAGTCTGCTGGGTCAATTCAATGCCCATAACTTTATTAGTCAACAAGGTATACAAAAGCAGTCAAGGTCAATAATATATCCAATAGCCAGGCTTACTAAAAAGCCTTTATATGAAGACTCTCATGACTGTCTGACTTTGTACCAGATGATCCATATGCTCATATTTTTCCATTTAGTTTATCTTTATGTATTAGCCCCTGGGCATAGTCAGAGAGATAATTTAAACAACAGTAACACCACTACCACCTACAACCAACATACTCATTTTTACTCAAGGCTCAAATATCTTTTTTTTTTTTTTTAATCTGCTGGTCCTACAGCTTTTTAAGATAGTCCTTTTTTTTTTTTTTTTAACAAAGTTGATTCCTTATACTTGTATATAAATGGAAATAAAATGTATAGTAGAGGGGGGAATCCCTACATAGCAATACACTAAGAAGATAGGAAGAGACATTTTAAGAGACAATTAGAAGCTAACGTCAAAGCTAAGACCTAATTTACTTAATTGAACCAATCTTTACCATCTTAGGAGCTACCTAGAATTCACTTACTTAAAAGGATAGATAATTTGGGATTCCATTTCTTTGCTAAAATTAAGACAAACATATAGGATGTGTGGTGACACAGCCTCAACTGGGCAATTAACAGATTACTTAGTAATGAGGATATTCCAGAAAGGAAATGAGGTTCCTCTCCTTCTGAAACAACAGAATTTTAAAGTTCATGGCCAGTTGTATGAGTCCAAAGTGCATATCATGCGCAAGGCATATTGAGACATAGGCTGGATGTTCAGCAGGAAATCTACTCAATAAAAATTTTTACTGGCATTCAGGAAATGTCATTGTTTCCCAGGGTGAATAATGCATCTGAGTACAGCAGGAGACCGTTCCTTGCTCTGTCTCCCACCACTGAAGGCCTGTAAACAAAACATCAGCTCTAAATATTTCCCTGAAAGGCACAACAGACTGGGAAGCCTGTGGTGGGACTGTAGGGTGTCAGTCTGCCAGAGCTGGATGCTAAGCCTTTTTCGATTTTAGACCATATAAGCCAGCAGGCTCCAATTTTCTTCCGATTTGGCCACTCAGGAAAAATAACAGCCTGACAGAGTCCCTTATGAATGACTGGATCTATGCTGAATTAGGATAAGCACAAGTTTAACCACATCCGTCTCCACACAGAGCCCCGTGCATTTTTAGGGGTGGTTTATTAAATGAACCGAAATCCACAACAAGTCGGTGCTCTTAGAGAAGTTGTCAGGTTTGATCACATTTTTATGCCAAACACTTGATTCAAAAGGAGTGCTGTGACCCTCTGGGGGCCCTTCGCATCTTCTTACCTTGCTCTCTATCTCTGCCGCAGTTGCTTTAGTCATCTCCAGCTTCTCCACCAGCTCAGTGTCATCCAGAAAGCTCCCCTCTGCCGCAGAAAGGCGCAGAAGGAGGTCGTCCTCCAGGTACTTCAGCTCGATCTTAAAGTCATTTTGGTGCTTCGTCAAAACCAACTAACACAAACCAGGAAAAGGTGTGAGAAATAGTGGTTCAATTCAGGGTTGAAAGCAGTTTCTTTAATCATCAGTTTCACAGAATCATATATAGTAAATCACATTTAAAATTAAAAACATACTAATCATCTTTAAAAAGTTACTTTAAAACAAGTCGGATGTTTTAACAAGTTGGACAAATGCCTATTTGTCCTAATCATTTAACATCAGGAACCTACAGGAAGAATCTATTCTATAGGAAGGAACTTCCGGTTTCTGCTTCCTATCTAAAGAGATGGAAGTCATCATTTCCATCCTCACAACAGGAAGAAAGCGAATCCTCAAGTCTTCTTACATCCATCAAAGAACTGAGGTCACAGGGCCAATGGCTACTCTCAAAATCAGAGAAGTGGGTGGATACAGACCATCACAGCTGGGGCAATTTCACAAAAGTATGAAGGGCTTCCCAAGACTACACCCCCAGAGGTTTTGAACCCTCAAGGTCTGCCTTCAACAATTAGCCAATGACTTTTGTCAACAATTTGCCTCTAGGAGACTTACCAGGTTCTTACCGTGAAGATCAGGGGAAAAAAAGAAAAATCTACTCCTGCTTTGGGCAGTGGAAGGGGGAAAAACAACCATTTTGAAATATGTCCAGAGGAAAGCAACCATTTAAAACATGCAGGAGCTTTCTATTCTCTTAACAGAACAGAGTTGCCTGCCCTCAAGGGAAATTTTATTGTCAGAGCCTTATCTGACCTTAGGCAAGAGGATGATTGGACAACCCAGCCTCCCCTGGATGTCCTTTCTCGAATAGGGAATACGAAAATAAATGATAAACTCTTCTGAAATTCAAACCCCAGTGACTCCGGCCTATTAGAAAACCCTTGGATTTAATGATAGGATTATAGAATACTTCCCATCCAAAATACCTTACCATCTTATCACATCAAGAGACTCCAGTTTGATAACACTGGATTACAACAGAGTATGAGGTACTGACTCCATTTAAGAAGGAGCTTCTAGGATAGTCCAAGGACACAGCAAGACAATAACAGGGATCTGAGGGGAAAGGGAAGCCTATAACACTAACAGTTCCAGCAAATGTGACATGCAGCCTAACTCCTAACCACATATATATAAAACCTAACACTAAAGCTCTACTTACCTCACTTCAAATTATCTAATACATCATATCTAGCTTTTAACAAAAAAGTACAAGGCACACTGAAAGGCAACACAGTCTGAAGAAATAAAGCAAACCCCAGAACAGGAGTCAGAAATGGCAGAGATTTTTGAAATTATCAGACTGGGAATTAAAAATAACTAAGCTTAATGTGCTAAGGGGCTCTAATGGGTAAAGTGGAAAACATGCAAGACTATATGGACACTTCAAGTAGAGAGAGAGAAACTCTAAGAAAGGAAATGCTAGAAATAAACTCTATGACAGAAAGAAGGATGTCTTTGATGGACTCCTCAGTTGGCTGGACACCTCAAGGGAATCATCAGCCAACTCAAAGGTAAGTCAACAGAAACTTTTCAAAGTGAAAAGGAAAGAGAAAAGGAATGGAAAAAAAGGGAAAAGAATATCTAGTAAATGTAGGAAAATTACAAAAAGTTTAACACACATATCATGGGAAAACCTGAAGGAGAAAAAGGAGAAGAAATATTGGAGGTAATAATGGCAAAGAATTTTCCAAAATTAATGACATTCATCAAACCACAGAGCCAGCCAGGGAGCTCACAGCATACTAAGCCGAGTAAGAAACAAACAAATATATCAGACCATAATCAAACAAAGAAAAAGTCTTAGAAAAAGCTACAAGGAAAACAAACAAACAAACCCACCTCACCCACAGAAGAAAGAGGACAAGAATTTCCCAGAACTTTTGAGAAACCATGCAAGTAAAAAGAGTAAATATTTAAAATACTGAAGAAACAAACCATCAGTCTAGAAATTTCTATCTTGCCAAATCACTCCTCAAAAATGGAGGAAAAATAATAACCTTTCAGACACACAAAAACTGAAAGAATCTGTCACAAGGAGACAAGTCTTATACGAAGTGTTAAAATTTTTTGTCATAGAGAAAAAAATGTTATAGGTCAGAACTCAGAACTCCATAAAGAAAGGAAGAATGTCAGAGAAAGAATAAATGGAGGTAAAATTTTTTTTCTTATTTTCTTTTAAAGATTTTATTTATTTATTTGAGAGAGTGAGAGAGCGCAGGAGAGGGGAGAAGGTCAGAGGGAGAAGCAGACTCCCCTCGGAGCTGGGAGCTCAATGTGGGACTCTATCCTGTGACTCGGGATCTGAAGGCAGTGGCTTAACCAATTGAGCCACCCAGGTGCCCCCCCTTTTTTCTTATTCTTGACAGAACTGTTCAAAATAATACAGACAACAATGTATTTGGTGATTATAATGTATGATAAATGAAATGAATGACAACAATGTTATAAGAGACTGGAGGGAGGAAATGGGAAATGGGAAAGCTTTTAAAAGATAACCCACATGTCCCAGTAGGAGGTATAACAATGTGACTTGAAAATGGACTTAGGTTACTTGTAAATGTACATACTAAATGCTAAAGAAAGGACTATATGTTTTTATTTTTTATTTATTTATTTTTTAAGATTTTATTTATTTATTTGACAGAGAGAGAGTTCACAAGCAGGCAAAGAAGCAGGCAGAGAGAGAGGGGAAGCAGGGTGTCTGCTGAGCAGATAGTCCAACTCGGGGCTCAATCCCAGGACCCTGAGATCATGACCTGAGCTAAAGGCGAAGGCTCAACCCACTGAGCCACCCAGATGCCCCAAGAAAGGGCTATATGTTTTTAAAAAGAAGTATAACTTACATGCTCAGATAGGACTGGCAATAGAATCCTATAAAATGCTCAATTAAAATCAGAGAAGGCAGAAAGAAAGAAAAGAAAAAAATGGATAAGGAAGAATGCACTAAATTAAAAAAAAAAAACAGTGACAAATATGGTAGATTTTAATTCAACTGCATCAACAATAATCACTTTATGAATTTTCTAAATACATCAATTAAAAGATAGACACTGACACTGTGGATACAAAAACAAACAACAAAAACAAAAAAACAAAAGCAAGACCCAACTGTCTGTTGTCTACAAGAAATCCGCTTTGCTGTGGGCGCCTGGGTGGCTCAGTTGGTTGGGCGGCTGCCTTCGGCTCGGGTCACAATCCCGGAGTCCTGGGATCGAGTCCCACATCGGGCTCCCAGCTCCATGGGGAGTCTGCTTCTCCCTCTGACCTCCCCTCTCATGCTGTCTCACTCTGTCTGTCTCTCTCAAATAAATAAATAAAATCTTAAAAAAAAATCTGCTTTGCTGAAAGGCAAAGGAATGGAGAAAGATATACCATGTAACACTAGACAAAAGAAAGCTGAAGCAACCATATTAATTTCAGGCAAAGCAGACACAAAAACAAGGAAAAGTATCAAAAGCTAAAAGGGAAATTACATAATGATAAAGAGGTCAATTCTCTAAGAAATGTAAGAATCCATACTGAGCATGTCTCTGACAACAGAGTGTCAAAATACATGAGACAAACTGATAAAACTTCAAGAAACAGACAAAGCCACATGCTGGAGCATTCAAAACTCTAGTTAATACATCTAGTGGGCAAAGATTCAGTAACAGTATAATTGAACCAAATAGGAAAGATCACTGGATGTAATTAACATTTATGGGATACTTTCTCAACAAATAGCAGAGTATGCAATTTTTTCAAGCTCACATAGGTCATTCACAAGATAAACCAAACTCTGGGCCAGAAAACACATCTGAAAGAGTTTAAAAAACCCCAGAAATACAAAGTATGCTCTCAAACCACAATGAAATTAAATAAGGAATCAGTAATGGAAAGACAGCTGGAAAAATCCCCAAATATTTGGAGATTAAACACTATACTTATAAGTATCAGACAGATGAAAAGAAGAAATTTCAAGAGAAATGAAAAATATATTGAAATAAACAAAAATGAAAATACAACTTAACAAAATGTATGAGATGTAGCAAAAGCAGTGCTTGGAGGAAAATTTATAGCATAGAACACATTTATTAGAAATGGAGAAAGATTCTAAAATTAATTACCTAAGCTTTTACCCTAAGAAACTATGGAAAGAAGAGCAATATAAACAAAGAGCAAGGAAATGAAAATAAACAATAAAAATCAGAGGAGAAATCAATAAAATATAAAATAGGAAACCAATGGGGAAAAAATAATCAACCAAACATCGTTTCTATACAAAAATCAATAAAATTTATAACACTGTATCCTGGCCAATCAAGAAAAAGAGAAAGCACAGATTACAATGTTAGTAATTAAGGAAGGACCATCACTACTGATTCTATATGTTAAAGGACAATACAAGACTATGATGAACAATGGTATGCCCATAAATTTGATAATTTAGATGCAGTAGACCAATTCCTTGAAAGACACATCTACCAAAAACTCTTACAATGGAAACTATATAATCTGAATAAGCCTACATCTAATTAAAAAACTGAATTGACAATAATCTTCCAAAATAGAAAGCACCTGAGTCCAGGTGATTTTGCTGATGAGTTTACCAAAGATGTAAAGAAGTAATGTTATCAATTCTTTACAATTTCTTCCAGAAAATAGAAGCAAAGGGATTACTTCCTTACCAATTTTAAGACGCCAGCATTACTGTCTAATATCAAAACCAGATAAAGCCATTACAGAAAAACCCCCAAATGATATACCAATATCTTTCATGAGTATAGATATGAAAATCCTCAACAAAATATGAGCAAACAGAATCAAACCACGTGTAAAGAATTATATACCATACTAAGTAGGATTTATTCCAAATATGCAAGTCCGAGTCAACATTGAGAAGTAACATAATTCATCTCATCAAAAGGCTGAAGAAAAAGTATATGATATAAAATAGATGAAGAAAAAACATTTGAAAAATCTAACATTCATTTATGATAAAAACTCTCAGCAAACTAGAAATATAGGAGAACTTCAACTTGATAGAGAACATCTAAAAATGAAGCATCTAGCTAATACCTGACTTAATGGTGAGAAGCTATTTGCTTTCTACCCAAAACTGGAAACACGATACAAATATCTTCTTTCACCACTTCTATTCAACATTGTACTGAAAGTCTTAACAAATGCAGCAAGACAAGAAAAATAAAGAAAAGGTATACAGAATGGGAAGGCTGAATCAAACAATCTATGTTCACATATGACATGGTTGTCTTGGGAGAAATTCCTAAAGAATCAACAAAAGGACTCCTAACTAACATGAGATTATAACAAAGCTGCAAGATACAAGGTTAATATACGAAAGTCAATTGCTTTTCAATACACTAACAATGAACAAATGAAATTTGAAGTTTGTAATACAACACATTTACATTAGCGCCAAAAAACTGAAGTTCTTAGGTATCAATCTAAGAAAATTATAGTGAAGATATATATGAAGAATTCTACCATTTTCTGATAAAAGGAATCAAAGATCTTAAAATGTAGAGAGAATCCATATTCATGATAGGAAAACTCAACATTGTTAAGGTATCATGTCTTCCTTTCTGTGATTCAAGATACAATCAATCAAAATTCCAGCACATTATTTTGCAAATATTGACAACCTGATCTTAGAATTTACATGGAAAGGCTTAAGATCCAGAAGAGCCAACAATCAATGTATGGAAGAAGTTGAAAGGCTGACAATACCCAGCTTAAAGACTTGCTATAAAGCTACCACTAATAAGGAAGGTATGGTTTTTCACATTAGACAACAGATCCACAGAAATATGGTCATCTTTTACAGGAGCAAAGGCAAGGGGGAAAGGATAGTTTTTTCAACAAATGGTATGGGACACCTGGGTATTCACATGCAAAAGAATGAAGGTGGATCCCTGTCTCACACTAAAAACAAAATCTAACCCAAATTGGACCATAGACCTAAATGTAAGAACTAAAACTATAAAACTCCTAGAAGAAAACATAGGAGTAAAACTTTGTGAACTTGTGTGAGGCAATGGTTTCTTAGATACAACATCAAAAGCACAAGCAACAAAGAAAAAAGATGTGAACTGGATTTCATCAACATTGAAAACTTGTGTGCTTCAGAAGACACCATCACGAAAGTGAAGACAACCCACAGAATGGGAGAAAATATTTATATATGTCCAGTAAGAGTATAATACCCAAAATACATGAAGAGCTCATACAATAAAAATAACCCGATGTTTAAAATGGGCAAAGGATTTGAAACAGATGTTTCTCTAAAGAAGACATACAAAAGGCCAATAAATATATGAGAAGATGCTTAACCTCATTAGTCTGTAGGGAAAAGAAAGTCCAAACCACAGTGAGATACCACTTCACACCCACTACTACGACTATTATCAAAAAGAGAGACAAAGATCGTTGAGGATGTGAAGAAACTGCATCCTTTCTACATAGCTGGTAGACCTGTAAAATGGTGCAGTCGCTCTGAAAACAGTCTGGCCATTCCTCAGATATTAAACATAGACTTACTATATGACCCAGAAGTTCTGCTCCTAGGTACCTATTGAGGAGAAATGAAAAATATACGTCCACACAACTTACAGTGAATGTTCCGAGAAGCATGGAACATCACAGCCAAGAAGTGGGAACCACCTGAATGTCCATCAACTGATGAGGGAATAAATAAAATATGGTCTAGGGGCGCCTGGGTGGCTCAGTGGGTTAAGGCCTCTGCCTTCGGCTCGGGTCATGATCCCAGGGTCCTGGGATTGAGCCCCGCATCGGGCTCTCTGCTTGGCAGGGAGCCTGCCTCTCCCTCTCTCTGTGCCTGCCTCTCTGCCTACTTGTGATTTCTGTCAAATAAATAAATAAAATCTTTTAAAAAAATAAAAATAAAATAAAATATGGTCTATAGTATCTATAATAGAATATCATTCAGCCATAAAAAAGGAAGAATTGATAGATGCTATCATATGGATGCACCTGAAAATTATTAGGCTAAGTGAGAGAAGCCAGGTACAAAGGCCAGCTGTTTTAAGATTCCGTTTATATGATATGTCCAGAACAGGCAAATCTATAGGGATAGTAAGGAGATTAATGATTGCTAGGAGCTAGGTGAGTGGGAACGTGGGGGAGTAACAGCCCGTAAGCATGGATTTTCTTTCTGAGGTGTTGAAAATGTTGTAAGATCGATACTTTGTGGATAACCTAAAGACCACTGAATTATACAATTAAAAAGGGTATGTGAATGATATCCAAAACTTATAAAGAAAACAGGGAGAGAGATCACTATGTCTTAATGAACGACTATGAATGGACATGTTTTACTGAAGCAGAATAGTATTTTATTTATTTATTTATTTATTTTAAAGATTTTATTTATTTATTTGACAGACAGAGATCAGAAGTAGGCAGAGAGAGGAGGAAGCAGGCTCCCCGCTGAGCAGAGAGCCCGATGCGGGGCTCAATCCCAGGACCCTGAGATCATGACCAGAGCCAAAGGCAGAGGCTTTAACCCACTAAGCCACCCAGGTGCCCCCAGAATAGTATTTTAAATACATTTTATTTATATTGCAAAAAGGAAGGATAACATTAGGAGAAACTGAAGTTGGACTAGTGATGTAGAGGAACTCTGTAGTATCTTGTAATTGTTTGGAAATAAATCTGAAACTATCTCAGAGTAAGTTAATATTTATTTTAAAAGCTTGTTTCTGATTAAAAAAAAAAAGAGGGGGAGAGAGGCAAAGTGTTGCTAATCACTGAAGCTAAATGACGATCACATGAAACTTAGAACTATTTTCTTCACATTCCTATGTTTGAAAAATTTCACTATCAAAAATAAGAGCAAATAAAGAAATTAATTGAACTGTTAAAGCTTTTGCAAAAAGGAAAAACACGTGTACATGAATGACCACGACAAGACGATTTTCTTATATGGTCATATGGTATTTCAAATATGGACATGTTCCCTGGCCAACTTGGCAGTGATGCACCAAGCAGCCTGTGGTCCTCTAAACCCTGGCCTTGGATCACTCATTACCGGCAGGTTGTAACGTCACCGCATGGGAGCATGCTCGCGAGGAGACCAGAGGGAACTGAGCCCACTCACTCTCGGCCTCCATCCCAGGGCTGTCTCTGCTCTGCTTGGTGACTGGTGCGGAAGTAAATCCAACGGAAAGCTGCCTCCAGTGGACTCTGAACATGAATGAGAATCCTTTGCAGAGATTCTGCTAAAACAGACTGCTGGGTCTGCCCCTGGAAGGTCACATTCAGCAGGGTCTGGTCTGGGGCTTGAGATTCTGCATTTAAGGTTTCCAGCTGATGCTGATGTTCTAGGAACACCATCAGAGAAGCACTGATTTATACCGGAGTGACGAACACTTGCCATAAAAGGCGAGATGGTCAGTTTTTTTGGTTTGGCAGGACCTACAATCTCTGCTGCAACCACTCACCTCTGCTACTGACTTCCTTCTACATTTTCAGGCTTCATTTGTTGTTTGGGGGCTTTTTTTTTTTTAATTCAATGCTCATTTTAATTATTTTTTTCTTAATCACTGTACTTAAAGCCATACATTTTTCTTTAAGTGCTAGTCATCCTTAGCTATGAGCCCCTGAATTTTTCCAGCTTTATTCCATTACTCCTCTTTTTTGTTCTTTTGCCCTGGCTGACTTGGACTATCATCACTGAACCTATCAGGACATGCTCCTGCTTCTCTCCTTCTGTTTCCCATGACTCCTACATCTCCTTGTCTTTGTCACCTGCATCAAGCTACAGCAAGCCCATCTCCTCCTGGGGGCACGCTGCTAACTACCTGTTTTGGTTTTTTTTTGTTGTTGTTTTTTAAATATTTTATTTATTTATTTGTTAGAGAGAGAGAGAGAGAGAGAGAGAGAGCACAGGCAGACAGAGAGGCAGGCAGAGGCAGAGGGAGAAGCAGGCTCCCTGCCGAGCAAGGAGCCCGATGTGGGACTCGATCCCAGGACGCTGGGATCATGACCCAAGCCGAAGGCAGCCGCTTAACCAATTGAGCCACCCAGGCATCCCCTAACTACCTGTTTTAACAAGAGAGCCCTTGAAGTATTAACTGTTCACAGACATCCTCATTTTTTTCATTTCTCTTAGATTGTAAACCCCAGGTGGGCAAGTATCCTATCTTATACTCCTGGGCCGAAGCACTCTAACTTGGGCAAAGCAGATACCAAGTTAAGTGTTGATGGATGATTTAGTAATTTTTACCTTAAGTTTCTCCAGATCTGGCCTTTCCATACTGACCACCTCTGCCAGGAGCTGGGCTTCTAGACCGTCTTCTGTGACCGTGAAATTGAGGAGCGTTGTTTGAGCCTGCAATTCTGGCTTATAGTGAGGATTTGCCAGCTTTGTGTGAAGGATAAGGCGAAAGTTCTTGTTAAATTCACATTCTTTGTCTCCAATCTTGATGTATCTAAAGGGGCACAACACAAACATTCAGGAGATTCCCATGAACCATAACTGATATGTAGGGGGCATTCCATTTCCTCTGTTCTGATAATGTATTTAGGCTGTAAGACCAGGTAATTCAGAATTTTTTAGCTACTCTGTCTCCCTAAAAGTACAGAAGAAATAGGAATTATCCACGAAACTTCTATAGGACTGTTTACGTGCAAAATGGTGTTAACAGTACTCATCTCGTAATGTCACCGTAACAAGAAAATGCAATACTTCATATGAAGGTTGTATAACAACAAACATTAGCTTCTATTATAGTTCTGTGATTAAGCGTCTATTAAACGTTGCTATTCTTTTTTTTTTTTTCTTAAGATTTATTTTTTTGTCAGAGAGAGAGAGACAGCACAAGCAGGGGGAGCGGCAGGCCGAGGGAGAAGCAGGCTCCCTGCTGAGCAGGGAGCCCAATGTGGGGCTTGATTCCAGGACCCAGGCATCATGCCCTGAGCTGAAGGCAGATGCTTAATCGACTGAGCTACCCTAGACATCCCTAAACACTGCTATTCTGAAAGGATAAGATGAGTATGTGTTTGCATGTATCTCTCTGTGTGTATTGTGTATATATACTTAAAATTTATATACATATTAGAAATACACCTACACTTTAAATGACTATTTCAGGATTTTTGGTACCAGCTCACAATCGAAGTTAAAGCAGCCTCCTGTATGGAAGGCACATGGGTGGGATCTTGACAACCATGCTTCTATTCTACATTCCAGTTACCTCGGTCATAGGGACCAGAAGTGGGCACTTCAAAACACCCCGGGGTGAGCTCTCTTGGGACTTGGGACTGGAACAAAGAGAAGGGAGAATTGGAATTGGAACCTTTAGCCTCATGCTGATGTCACCCTCTCCTTCTGGTAAACCACATAGCAGAGAAAGACATTCCTGGTTTCCCCAGGGAAGAGTCAACCAATATTCCGGTTGTAGAGTCATACAAAGGGAGAAGGTTCTGGATTCTATGGGCTTTCAGGTCCCATGTTCCTTGAAGCCTGGCTGCCTTTTAAACACAGCTGCCGTGACGCCCTGCAGCCTTGTGACGTTTGGTCTTTGTTTGGCTCCAGCTAGATGGAGGTGGTTTCTGGAACTGCAAGCAAAGCCCTGCCAGGATGCAGCCTCACCCTCGGGGGAGGGTCTCATTTTTTCTACCTCATATACCGAGGTCTAACTTGTAAGGACCTCATCACCCAGGCTCTGGTGTCCTCTGGGTTCTGGAAGGGCATTGGCCAATGGAAGCACTAGCAAGACACGGCAGTACAGGAGAGGGAGTTCAAGGCAGATCTTCCCTGCCCCAGTGCCGTGGTCTCGGGGAGGCTGTGCCCCGCCATGACCGTATTCCAGGTTTGGGATGGGCCTCTTCCCACAGCTCCACTCATGGGACCAAATGACAACTTCCGGCCTAGAGGTGGTAATGGCTTCCTGATGCTGTAAATCCCTGGTTGCCTGGACTCTTGGGCTCCTTTAAGCTTCCCTCTGAACATTCTTTCTGTCAACAGTCAACTGTTAATTCTGTTAAAGCTTCCAGCCCACTTTGTGGTCTTGTTTTGCTGCCAGGAACCTGCTACAAGGATTCTGTGGAAGGGTTTTTAAATTAATGCAACAAACAAACAAATGACAAATACTGAAATTTTTCAGAGTCTTCCACCAAAGGGGTCTGAACTGCATAGGAGGAAAATTACCTGTAAAAAGCCTACAAGTGAGCCTGAAACAGGGTATATTAAATACAAAACTTCTGCATTCTTCCATAGTCAGTGTATACAGTATTTTAATTGTAGAGGTATTCTGATGTGACAGAAAGTTATCCAAAGGCCATATGATTTTTATGTAAATACAGTATTTTTTCTAAAATACTACTTAACTCACTGACTTAGAGGCAAAATGTTATTTCATGAAATTTATCAAATTTTGGAAAACTGGATGAATTCAAAAGAAGGACATTGAAAAACAAGTTCAGCATTCAGGCAACACTCCTTTTTATTAAAATGCCACAATACTTGCAACAAATTTTTTTAAACTTGAGGAGGGATGCCCCAAATTTGTGATGTGGCAATGTTTTAGGATGCTGCTGGTGGATGTTTTGTAATTTTATCTTACTCTGAGGTTAGTCTCTTGGGCCTCTTAGTGAAGAAAGGCCTTCTGAACCACTGGTCATTTTATCTGACAAGGAAGAATTCTGTAAAACAATGGTAGTGTGTAATGATTATTTAAAAAGTCAGTTTTCGGGGCACCTGGGTGGCTCAATGGGTTAAGCCTCTGCCTTGGGCTCAGGTCATGATCCCAGGGTCCTGGGATCAAGCCCCACATCACGCTCTCTGCTCAGTGGGGAGCCTGCTTCCCTTCTTCTCTCCCTGCCTGTCTCTCTGCCTACTTGTGATCTCTCTCTGTCAAATAAATAAATAAAATCTTTAAAAAAAATAAAAAGTCAGTTTTCTGAAATCACTAAAGCTTTTAGCACAGAATCCCTCTTAATCACTGAAGCTTTAGTCACGATAGCTAAGAATCTCAAAAGACAGATAAGACTCATTACCTCTTCATCCAACTCTCAAATTTTGTTTGCATTGTAATGATCTTATGTTTTCAGCAAAAACTTTTACAGGATTCTAAGCTTGAAAAAGATCTGCCAAACGAACCATTGGAGACATTCTTTATTAAGTTGAATGGCCAATCCATTCATGTGATCTAGTTTTGGGTTGTTTTTACTGTGTCAAGCCTTCCTACTTTTTAATATTTTTTTCCTAAAAGGATGAAGAGCAATTCAGGTAGCAACTTTCTTCTAAGCCAGTATAGTATTTGTATGATATGCTTCCCTTAAAAAAAAAAATAGGGGTGTCTGGGTGGCTCAGTGGGTTAAAGCCTTTGCCTTCTGCTCAGGTCATGATCCAGGGTCCTGGGATTGAGCCCCACATCAGGCTCTCTGCTCAACAGGGAGCCTGCTTCCTCCCCTCTCTCTCTCTGCCTGCCTCTCTGCCTACTTGTCATCTCTGTCTGTCAAATAAATAAATAAAATCTTAAAAAAAAATAAGGGCATTTGGGTAGCTCAGTCGGTTAAGCATCTGCCTTAAGCTCAGGGTCATGACCCTGGGGTCCTGGGATAGAGCCCCCTCATCGGGCTCCCTGCTCAGTGGGGAGTCTGCTTCTCCCTCTCCCTCTGCCCCTCCCTTTGCTTGTGCTCTCTCTCAAGTAAATAAATAAAGTCTTTAAAAAAATAAAAAATAAATAAAATGAGTATTCACATCACTGCTAAAGAGAAACACTGAGGGAAAAAAAAAGAGACAGGCCAAATGTTTTGAATGAACCAGAGAACAGCTGTTGGTGTATCCAATGAGCACAGTGGCCCTAAGCCCTTGTTTCACAGGTCATGAAAATGATACCATTTGTTTACGGGTTTGCAAATATCTTCCAACTGATATTATACTCATTAAAATCATCATGTACCTTATTGGTAACTTCTCCAGTTCTTTGTTTTTATAGAAAAACATATTAAAACATTCATTCACTCAAAAGGCAGTGACTGAACACCTACACCATGCCAGGCTGTCGGAGAGTCCTGTAGGCAATGGGCATCTAAAACGGCACAGTCTCTGCTCTCACAAACACTGTTATTTAACTCCCTCCTAACAGGCATTATGACCACAAGATCTTACATACTGATGCAGCCATTCTTCTGTTTAGTCTGTTCAATAAATGAAAACACATTAGTTGCCTACAACACAACATCAAGATCAGAGATAGGTGAAGAATATGAAACGACATCTCTCCAAAGAATATATACAAATGGCCAATCAGCATCTGGAAAGATGTTTAACACTATGAGTCATCAGGGAAATGCAAATAAAAGGTGCCATTTCCCACCCACTAGATGGCTAGAATAAAACAAACCAACCCCCACAGACAGTAGTAACAAGTGCTGACAAGGAGAGAGAGAGAGATCATAAGCCCTATACATTGCTGGTGGGAATGAAAAATGGTACAACCACTTTAGAAGGCAACTTGAGTTTCTCACAATCTTATACACACAACTACCATTTAATCCAAATATGCTGCTCCAGGGTATATACCCCAAAGAAAGATACCCTCATCGCATATGACCATCCTATGTCATGTCTCTCTTGGTTAGGCCAATTCTTTTTTAAAAAATTTACTTATTTTTGGGGCGCCTGGGTGGCTCAGTGGGTTAAGCGGCTGCCTTCGGCTCAGGTCATGATCCCAGCGTCCTGGGATCGAGTCCCACATCGGGCTCCTTGCTCGGCAGGGAGCCTGCTTCTCCCTCTGCCTCTGCCTGCCTCTCTGTCTGCCTGTGCTCGCTCTCTCTCTAACAAATAAATAAAATCTTTAAAAAAATTTATTTTTAAACATTTTTAAAAATTTATTTGACAGAGAGAGAGACATCACAAGTAGGCAGAGAGGTAGGCAGAAGGGGAGGGGGAAGCAGGCTCCCTGCAGAGCAGAAAGCATGATGTGGGGCTTGATTCCAGGACCCTGGGATCATGACCCAAGCCAAAGGCAGAGGCTTTACCCACTGAGCCACCCCGGTGCCCCGCCCAATTCTTTTTGATTAAGACATACTCGATCACACCTTCACTTGGAACATTATCAAAATTTCTCCCATTGCTTGAGCTTCTCTTTCAAGGGTTTCCAAAGTTAATCTCAAAGGTAGCTTTGAGAAAGACCTTTCTTTGCTAGCACTATTCACTGACTGGCTTCCAAAGGAACTTTCAAGAGTGAAGGTTTCATTATTCTGCTTGGGGTTCCCAAACATAAGCGATACCAAAGCTGATACTCATTTCTATCACCACGGTGATAAAATCCAAACTTAAAATAAAACCTCTGGTATGTCTTGTGATCTTGTGATTAACTCCTTCATCCTGGTTTGAATTCTTTCCTCCTCAGGGCAGTATCTCAGATATGTTCTCTGTCACCACCTTTCATGACCTCAGATTCAATATTCCCTAATTTATGAAGTTTTACTGGATTTGAGTTCACACCTCATAAATGTTCTTTTTTAATCACTAACCTATATCCCAAGATGAAAAGAAAATGTAAATATTTTACCACTTAAAAATGTGCATTTCAATGAAGAATACTGAATGAACCAACTTCACAGTTTTCCTCATTGTTGTCCACTGGGCCAGGTCCATGTGGCGGGCTGAGGAACCGAGGTAAGAAGTTTAATTTCGAGGTCTGCATGTGAAGGTGTGTGTGTGTATACACGTGAGAATCAGAACAAGTCCCACAAGATGACTACCTTATTTCTGGAAGTCCTAGCTGTTCAGACCTCAGGGAGAAATCTCTCTAGAGAGAGGGTTGGAGATCTATTTCCATAAAGGGCCAGAGAATCCATACTTCAGATTTTCTGGGCTACATACATCTTTCCAAATATTCTTCTTTGTTAACAGCCCTTCAGAAACACTTTCAGCTCACGGGTTGCATGCATCGAGACAGGCTGTTTGCCTGTCTCCACTCTAGAAGACCCCATGGTTACTGGTATGAATGTCATCTCCTTGCAAGTATACAGTAGCTAATCACACTCCATTTCCTAGTACTACCAAGCTATAATTTTTCTAGTCAGCTACTACACATAACATTGCTCCCCTCCCTGGGCTTTCTTTTTTTGTTTTTTTTTAAAAGATTTTATTTATTTATTTGACAGACAGAGATCACAAGTAGGCAGGGAGGCAGGCAGAAAGAGAGGAGGAAGCAGGCCCCCCGCCAAGCAGAGAGCCCAATGTGGGACTCGATCCCAGGACCCTGAGATCATGACCTGAGCTGAAGACAGAGGCTTAACCCACTGAGCCACCCAGGCGCCCCCCCTCCCTGGGCTTTCAAGAAAAAGAAAAAGTGTGAGACTGGCCAATATGATGTGTTAGGTTTGAACAACTTTGCTTCTAGGTGTAGGTGACAAACATTTTCAACTGGGTAAATACACAGCAGATACCTGAGTTAGTGTAATGCTCCATTAAAGAGCTCAGAGACAACTCTGTGGCTCCCAATTTCCCTTGAACAACCCTCTTCTACACCTACGTGTACCCCTGGAGTGTTCACATACCCCAGTTTGAGAGTGGGGAATCGGTTGGCTTGAGGGACGGGTATGATTTTCTCACTGAAGAGACAATTAATCAGAGGAAGTTAATCAGAGACAGTTAATCAGAGGAAAAGAGAAGGATACCTATAAAACTGGGTTTTACATTTTGCTTGGAAACATTATTCCATAGGTTCAAATTTCCCAGCGATAGTAAATTATCCTCAGTTGGGGTATTTATGATCTATGAAAGGCAAAAACTGCATAATGACTCAGTGGGTTTTATCATTGCTGCTAGGTTAATTTTTGGTTAATCTCCTATCTGGGAAAATTAAACACACAGCTAGTGCTCTCTTATGATTTGAAGGATCCAAAAAACAACCAAGTTAACCAGAGGGGTGGAAAGCAAACAAAGCAAACAATTGTTTCTGTGAAAGACACAAGCCCAGAGGTTATGACTTCTAGAAAGAGCAACCAGCAAGATCTCTTGAACTTGAACTCCAATGAGAAGCTACAACAGGTGTGAAGAACAACATAACACTGGCAAGTATGGCTATTTATCTTAAAGCGGTCATTCGCAACCCATTTTCCAGCCCCATGCCCCCATGAGCAGGACTTGCCCCTGACACTGGATCCCACGGAGACTCAGGTGGGGCAGGAATCTCTGAAGCTGGATGAAGTTGCTCCCTGATGGTTTTTTTCCATCTCTCCAAGGGAGTGACCAATTCCTGCCCCTTTTTCTCTGAATGCCTGGTGTGGAGGTTAGAGACCAAATATATGACCTCAGATCAGACGTAAAATTATCTTCCCCAGTACAAACACTACAGTTTTACTGGATAGGACAGTGGGTGAATCAAAAAGATTGTTTCACCTGGCAGACTTGTACTTTTAGAGCAGGAGGGTCCCCTAGAAATCATTCAACTGATTCCCTTTTATGGACTCAAAGAGTTTATGACTTACCCAAGGTCACAGAGCTTAGTGGCAGAACTGGGACTAGAACCTGGGTCTCTAGACTCCTAGTATAAAGTTCATTTCACTGCACCATACTGCAGGTCAATTTGCTCTGTATGATGGAGACAGCTGGTGACCCCAGCCTCCATCGACCTGTCTGACCGACGATCACAAGAGGCTACTGAGAGCTTATGACTGACTCAGTACAATCTGTGGCCACCAGAGGAAAGAAGATAGAGATAAAGCCCAGAGAACATCCCCTGCTGATCTTTGCTTTGACATTCTGTCCTTGCTTATGAGGGAGAATAGCACTGATTGTTGAGGTGTCCAGGTCTAACCAAAGAGCTGAATTTCTGGTAGATATTTTCATCGAATGAATTAATTTATAAAATCTTAAATAAAATAAATCACTCAACATACAGAAAAATTTTCTATCTTCTGGCTTTAAGGGAAAAAAGTAGTCTTTTAAATATGCCAAATGCTCACTAGTCAGCTGCATAAATTATTGTATAAAAGACCATTATCTACAAAGTAACTATTAATTCAGTTTTTTTCATAGGTTAGGTTTACATAAAAATCAGGTACATTGGGAACTTGAAAATTCTTTCAGAGTTTATTCAAAATCCAGTCAAAAGGGGCTTAGGGATGTAAAGATTCCTAATTTCTTCAAGTCATAGGTCATTTCTACTGTAGAGGATCGATATAAATACACATGAAATGAATTTGTGGCTAATAGTCACAGTACATCTGTGACAGACATGGGGAAACATTTCTCCCAAAAATGTGTCTACGAGATTCTGAAATGATTCTGAAAACCAGAATCTCTGTGAGTTGAGGCACCATTATCTCAACATAATCAAGATGAGACTCTCAAGGTGGAGATTATAACCTGGATGTCTTATATTCAAGATATCTACCCGGAAACGGAGGAAGTATCTTCTCCTTTCGTTGAAACTGTTCTCAAGATTTAGTGGAGCTGCTGCTGCTGAAAATGCCATCCGTCCTGGATCATAAAAACCAAAACGACTTTCTCTAGTGATTAGATAGTCTGAGTACATGAACAAACACCATCATTATTTTTTATTGCCGTCTAAAACAAAACTTGGAAAAGCAGCATATTCAATTTAGAAAAAGGACCCGCTGCAGGAGGACTGTTTTAAGAAAGATTTGCAAAACCTTTCTCACCACGCCGTGGAGAAAGAAATTTCCTTCGACACTGTATTAGCACCCTGAAGGGCCTTCCTCTATGATGGGCAATTCAGAGGGCTCACAAGTTCCCTGGACTGGAGGAATTCTCCAGGCCTCTCACCAGGCCCTGCTTGTCAAGGCAGAAAGATGGCGGGTGGGTTTTGAGATAAGAAAATAATATAGTCGTTGCAGGAAAAAAAACACTTAGGAAAAGAAAAGGAAAAAAACCCAAACTTTTCAATGGACATCTAAAAGCTTTACTACATGTCCTGCTGCTTCAAATTAAATGCTTCTCAATGAGGCCTGGGAGCCCCGATGGCTCCAGCCGGAAGCATGGTGGCGGGCAGCCCTCGCCATGTGGCTGTGTTACTTAGCAACCCCATCAGCGGGGGCCCATGGAGTTGGTCAAACGCCTGCTCCTGGGGAAAGGTTTGGGCTGAAAGCTGCACAGCTGGCAAGATGGCCTAGGAAAAGGAGGAAAGAAGTCCTGAATAGAAATGAGTTAATTGTCTTGCTGCTTCATATAGTTAATATAACCAACACGTCCTTCTCAGATAAAAGCAAACTTGAATTAAACAAACAAAAAAAAGACTGCTGGTGTAGGGACTCCAGGTACCCCCACGCAGAAAAAAACAAGGAAGCTAAAAAAGAAAATCCTAGCAGATTATTTCCCTTCTGGGAAACAGGATATGTACACATTTTACATATATTATGTTCAATATGATGACATATGTATATGTTTATATCTATTTCATATTTCAATATAGCTGTATTTAAATATTACAAGGTATCATGAAAAAGAAATTCTGGTTCTGTTTGCATTTTTTTTAAAGGAAATTTGCTTTTTTCTAAAGATTTTAAAAATTTAAGTATTTATTTATTTGTCAGGGAGAGAGAGAGAGCGAGCGCACGCACAAGCAGGCAGAGGCAGAGAGAGAAGCAGGCTCCCTGATGAGCAAGGAGCCCGATGCGGGACTCGATCCTAGGACCCTGGGATCATGACCTGAGCCGAAGGGAGTGGCTTAACCGACAGAGCCATCCAGGCGTCCCAGAAATTTGCTTTTTTCAAGAAAGTATAGATTCTTTATCTGTGACCTAGTTGGAATTTGCCTTCACATCAAGTGAAGCAACTACTACCCAAGATGACTATGAGTGTGTGGACTATCCACAGACCTTGAATGTTATTTTTTTAAGATTATTTTGATTTATTTGAAAGAGAAAGTGCAAGCATGAGTGGGAGAGGGAGAGCAGACTCCCTGCCATGCAGGGAGGCAGATGTGGGGCTTGACCCCAGGACCCTGAGATCATGACCAGGCCAAAGGCAGATGCTTAACCCACTGAGCCACTCAGGTTCCCCTGAATGTTATTCTTAAAAAACAAACAAACAAACAAATAAAACAACTCGACCGAATTTAACAGAAAGGTCTTTCCTGTAATTAAACTTTATGTTGCATTTAGAAATTAGGAGGGACTAGAATGCTGAATTCTACTATATCAGGGCATGAATTAACTTGAAAATTAAGCAATTCCTATCCACAAGTGTTATAATGATAAAACTACATACCTCCTGAGTTTATTTAAAAAGAAGCTCCTAGTTCAAGAGAGCACATTTTGCCACAGTGTGGGATTTAATTTAACATGGTTCTCTATCTTAAGTCCAACCCAAGCCCTCATCTATTTAAACGAATCTAACATCAACTGTTGTATAATCATGTAACATCAACCCCACGGGTAACAACATAATATTACCGAATAAACTGAAACCTTGCTAACTGTAAGCAATTCTCCCAATTAATCTTAGTAGTACTTTTAGGAAACACAGTCATGATAAATATCTGTAAAGTATCTTTCATTATATTAGTTCTATAAAATAAATGTATAATCATATAGTTAATATTTGTTAGTTTTAAGTTTCTTTATATGACATGCTACTTAAGGATTTATTAAAAGGACAATTACATGAAAAATATAGGGAAAGTATAAAATGTCTTTTAAAAATATTTATATGCTCAGAAACCATCAGAAATACATCTCACAGTAGGGTTGCTCCAGCTAAGATTAAAGTTAAAAAACGACTTCAGTAATATTTGGGGGGATTTGAAAGATTGAAGAGATACAATTTTATGAAGATGCTTCACAGATCAGCAACTTCCCTAACATGTAAGCCAGTAAATTTGCTTTGCAAAAAAGTACATGTTGATAAATCTTCTCCGATATGTTTTCTGTCGATTGATATGATAAGATGTATTTTAGTTAAAATTAGGATTGTCTGGAGTTTGGTGGATTTAATTATTTGTAATTACCCAGCTGTTGTCAGCCTGTGGCCATTTTATGACAGTGGTATCTACTATGTGGGTCAGGTTCAACTGTATATCTTCTCAAACGCAGATTTAATGTGCTATTGATGAAACCATTACTAGAACCAAATTAAAGTCTGGGCTGATGTATTGGTCCACAGGGACCTGTCAGACATGAAAGGAGTAATTAGTATTCATTACTTCATACTCTGCAACATTCCAATTATTAATGAACTTCAACTTTTGGACTCTGCTGTATCTATCACAAGCGTCTTCTCAGACATTCATTATTAGAAAGAATCAACTAATATTGGTTTAAAAAAGGCCCCTAACACAAACAAAACTAAAATAAACAAAAGCACTATTAATGTTGGAAAACTCTGTGAAGGATGTGACTTGCAAAAAAATGCAAATGATATCCCACCTGCATGGGAGGACTGGGAGGCAGTGAGGACACACTGGGTGAACACAGGGGTGCTGCAATCCTGTGCTTTGTGTCCTTCCCCCCAACTTTCCTGGGTTTCAATGCTACCTTGCCTTTACAATGCAAAGGGAAATACCTGCAGTCACAAAGGTAATGGCATAGAGAGAACAACATAGACATGTAAAGACAGAAGGGAACAGGAAAAAAAAATCAAGAAAAATGTTCGTTGTTGGACATGAGAATGGGATGTCCGTCAGAAAATTTACAACCACGTAGGTCAGTTTGGGATGTGATCAAGGCAAAGTCAAAGTATTTCTGTTCCTGTTCTGATACTACAAATGGGTATCTCTATTACTAAAGCCCAACTGACCCTTTCCCATCATTTTTCTCTTCCATTGTTTTCTCCTCCTTATTTACTTTACCCAAAGAAAGGAAAATAATTCTTACATCAACCAGTTTATTTTAATTTTGCATATCCCCTTCTAGTGTGTGAATGAATTTAAAGAAATTTTTTCTCTGTTTTTTTTAGAGTTACATGAAGTCACAGGGAAGCATTTGCTTTGTTAAACAGACATTTTATCAGGTGGAAATACTGTCATTAAAATATCAAACATTATTCCAAAGTACTTTTAAAGCTCTTGTAAACAAAACTAATACCAAAACATGGAGCGTCCTCAACTTTTTCCATTCAAAAATAAGAGGTGGCAAAAAAAACCAAGGACGTAGAATAGTCCCTCCTAGGAAGAGGCAGCTAATAGGACTGAAAACACAGTTTGTCTGTATTCCAGAAAACAGCAGAAGGGTGTGAGTCACTACCTTGGTTCTCTGAAACCCTCCATAGATCTTCTACACTAGTGGTGAGCATGTGACTTTGTACCAACACTTTGGAAAACAATCTGGCATTAGGTTTTATTTTTTTTTAAATATTTTATTTATTTATTTGGCAGACAGAGATCACAAGTAAGCAGAGAGGCAGGCAGAGAGAGAAGAGGAAGCAGGCTTCCTGCTGAGCAGAGAGCCCGATGTGGGGCTCGATCCCAGGACCCTGAGATCATGACCTGAGTTGAAGGCAGAGGCTTTAACCCACTGAGCCACCCAGGCGCCCCTGGCATTAGGTTTTAAAGCTGATTGTGCATACACTCTACAGCCTAACTCTTCTTCTCCAGAATATAAACTCTGAGGACCCTCTTGCCATGTGCACCAGGAGATGCATGTACAAATATGCAAACATTCAGCATATTAATATGCACAGCACCATAGCCTGTAATAACAGAAATGTCCTTCAATAACAGTATCAAATAAATCGAGGAACAGTTACACTACTGCCATGAGGATGATGAAAATCAAACAACCAGAGCTAAAAACAAGAATTCTGGGAAATCTCAGATATGGAACAGTTGAAAGTTTGAATCCCTTTATATACATGATGAGGACACTTTTGTAAAGCCCAACTCAAACAAAAATAAATCAAAGTACTTTAAATAAAATTTTGAAATGAGAACAAAGCTTAGGATACTACCTTTGGGAGAGGAGGCCCGATGGGGAACGAGAGGAGCACAAATGTGGCTTAAAGAATATTGATCATGTTTCCGTTCATAGTTTGAGTGCAAGATATATATCTAATTCATTATTAAATTAGAATATATATATTCTACCATAAGAATATATATATTATTTTGTATATTATGTATTTTATATGTACCAGCATTACATAGTACAATTTAAATAACCAAAACTCTCTCCCGTTTTTAGAAGTCAACTTAAAACATCAACAGCTAGGACTGATTCCCTGTTTACACATCCCACATCCAAAAAAGCAATGTCTTACTTCAGGATCTCTGAAGAGATCTGGCTTAGCATCTGGCTTAGCATCTGATTCAAGCTCCCAGTTACCCACATACTGTACTTCTCATTGGTTCAAGATTCAAAGTAAATAATATACTTTGACTACCAATTTGTGCTATGTTGTATTGCTTTTTTTCATCACCAGGTAAGAAAACATAAACACAAAAAAATGGCCTAAACAACTTAATCCAAGTCACCAAACTAGAGGGCAGCGAGCCAAGATTTGAACCAAATTTTATCTTCCTTCTTCTAACCCAGTGCTAATTTCTAACAACCACGTGCTAGCTCATAAGCCCCAACCCAGAGCTTGAAGTCTCCCTTGAAAATGCTCACGCAGCTAGTTCAAGACCATGGACTGATCATTGTATTTACCTTCCCTCCCATGCCAAGTCCTATGGAAAAGATGGGAAAATGTATGTTAAAAAGAATAAATTCAACATCATGTTGGAAACAGAACAATGAGTAGAAGCAAAAAAAAAAAAAAAATGAGGAGTAAAAGAAATTGATGACAAATATCATGGAAAACATTAGTAGAAGTTAAGAGTAAATAATCCTTGGGAGGCTAATAAACATATCCTTATTAACAATCAAGGAAATATGAAACAAAGTAGCAATGAGATAAGGATTCTGTTATCTGATGTTCCTATTGGCTCTCACTCAGGATGCCTTATTATTTCCTATGCTCTGTGATTTTTTTTAAAGATTTTATTTATTTATTTCAGAGAGAGAGAGAGTGAGAGAAAGTATGAGAGGGGAGAAGGTCAGAGGGAGAAGCAGACTCCC
>RCUC01112119.1:0-12878 GCA_003697995.1 Taxidea taxus jeffersonii | reverse complement strand
TATCACAAATGCAACTGCCTGCTGGGTATCTCTGCTTGACAGTCATATTGATACCTCAAAGTCTGGAATTCCAGATTAGAACTCTTCATTGTCCTTCACATGTGTGACCCTCCTCCTTCCTTACTTGTGACAGAGACTGGTGGACATTATCATTCACGTAGCTGTAAAGGCCAAAATCCTGGATGTCATCTTTGACTCATCCTTCTTTTTCTCCCACTGCTCATAATCATTGTGTCCTATTCTTCCAATCTCTTTTGCTATGCCTACCCCCAGTGTAGTTTACCCTTATCTCTCTCCCCAGGAAAGTTGTAACACTCCACATCTATATCCCTGTGTAATCTGAGATAGTCTGACTTATCTATCTATCTATCTACCTATCTCCCTTCCTTCCTTCCTTTCTTTCTTTCTCTCTTTCTTTCTAAGATTCCATCCATTTATTTGCCAGACAGAGATCACAAGTAGGCAGAGAGGCAGGCAGAGAGCCCTGAGCCGCTGGGCACAGAGCCTGACGTGGGGCTCCATCCCAGGACCCTGGGATCATGACCTGAGCCGAAGGCAGAGGCTTTAACCCACTAAGCCACCCAGGCGCCCTCTGACTAATCTTTCTTAAATGCAGATCTCATCATGTTACTTTCCTGATTTAGACTCTTTAGTGACAACTTGTTGTCACAGTGATACTGTGTTGTCTCAGGGCCTTTGTACATGCTGCTTCCTCTCCCTCTATCTCTTCCCTGCCTGCTCCTTGTTGCTGTTCCTTCCAGATAGTGCTCTGTGGTAGGTCTACGTTTTCCCCCATCATAGCTAAAAAATTCTTTTGTTCGTTTTGTGAAATTTGAAATAATTCTGTTGCGTTCCTAGGAATTTCAAATATTGAATAGTTTGCTTTTAATTTGTGTCTCCTTCCCCCTTAATCCAAGCCCTCAAAAACAAAATAGAAACCCAAGTCTGTTTAGCTTTATGCTTCTCCAGGCAAGCTGACATTGCCTAACTTGAGAATCGATTATGTGCCAAAAGTCAGCTGATGCTGTTTGGGGGAAAAAAAAATGGCATTTGCAGCCTTCAGCTCTAGCCACTAAACCTGACAAGTTCTGACATCTCTTCTCTTGGCTGCCTCTTACTTCTTTTTCTGTTTCCATGGAAATGGACATCAGATCACAGAAACATAGTGAGATACTGGTGGCTAATTGCTGTTGCAGATTTCTGAATTCTCTTTGTTTGTTTCAGTGACTCTTTCCCACTATGCAGTATGTGGTATTTAGCCAAAACATCTAAGGCAGTTTCTGGATTTGAGAGCCGGATGATGTTTCCCAAGTGTCAGTAATGAGTATCCTAAAATGTATCCTCTATTTCAGCTCTCAGAGAAAATATATTTTAATTTAAGAACTGTAATCTTGTCAGAGTAGAGCACTAGATTTGAAACCAGGAGATCTGGCCCTAGTCCCAGATCTTCTCTTGTCTCACTATTTGACCTTGGTCAGTTTTGTTATATTTATTCAGTGAATCCATTGCTACTACTTAGCCCTGAGGCTTATTTACATATTTGTCCTAGTGAAAAGACTGCCTCTCTACCAGTATGTTTTAATAGAAAAACATAGAAAAATAAGATATGCAACTAATTTTAGTTAAGGAAATCAAACAAGGTTTCTAGACATCTAAAATGGAAAAATGCTTTTAATTCCAGCTCTATTTTCAACTTCTGTAACATGGTTAGAAAGGCTAATCATATGGTTAGAAAAATTAACTTGAAAAATCTCTTTTTAATGTACATGTGGTATCCCAAGACACATACATCCTATCCTATGGCAAAGTAAAGTGATTAAATTTATAGTTGAAATATTCTGTCCATTTCCTATTTAATGAAGAAAGTTATTACATTGCTTATCTAATTTGTATTTTATTCACGTCCAGGATGTAGGAAGATTTGCCACAGCCATATGCCTCTATAGTCAGCTTATCTCTGCCAGGTCAGGATTTCCTTGTAAATCTAAATTTAGAACTTGGAAAGCTAGGTTTTGTTAAGTGCAAGAAGGGACTGCCACGTACACATAAAAGAGATTAGTATTGCTGAGCCACTTCTTCAGCATATAGTGTCTGCTTTATATCAAATGAACTTGAGTAATTGAAATTGAGTATGATCAGAATAAATCTGTTTTTGCATGGCTACACAGAATAAAATACAGGTTTATACCAAAGTCCCACTTGGTAGTTGCCTGTGTACAGATACAAACCATACATGAAAAGACATTAATAATTTAAATGGGAAGTAATCCAATTTATTCTGTGTAATTGTGGTAAATTTTTCCAAAAGTGAAAAAAAGCACTGCTTTATTTAATTTGCTGTGAATTTAGTTTCCTGTAATGAACCTGCAGTAGAATTGGGGTCTGGTCGTGTCAGATTCCCTCTGTTTGTGACATAGCTGTAGGTTTCAGTAGATTACCACAGGTCCCAGTACTTAAGGTACAGTGCTTTAGAACAAAAGTTTAAGTGAAAAATATTCTACAGTTGTTGTAGGTAATCAGAAAAAAAATGTTCAAGAAAGAAATTAAAACAGCCTACTACCCTGCTATCAAACTAAGCCTCTGTTGACTTTTTGGCATATTCTTTCACTTAGAAAAATTCTATGAACATATAAAACAAAACTGGAAAAAAAAATTGGGATAATGCTGTATGTGCTGCTTTGTAAAAGTCTACTGACTTCATTTCCCATATTACGAACATTTCACCCTGGCATCATGTAGTCTTTAAAAATGATTTTAGGGCACCAGATGGCTCAAGCATTTGAGTGTCCAATTCTTGATTTCAGTTCAGATCATACTCTCAGTGTCATGAGATTGAGCAGAGCCTTGCATGGGTCTCCGTGGTCAGCAGGGAGTCTGCTTGAGATTCTCTCCCTCTCCCCCTACTCAGCTCTCACATGCACTCTCTCTCTCAAATAAGTGAGTAAATCATAAAAAAAGTAAATCTTTAAAAAATGATTTTAAGAAATATATACTATGCTATCACAAAAGATACCATAATTTATTTAACTTTTAAGCTAATAATCGATATTTAGATTGTTTTTCTTATCAACTTCTTTGAACAGGAGCCTATAAACTTTCTATATCCTTTGAGTCAATGTAGAAAGTACCTAAATTATCTGGTTTTCCTGGCTGGTACCTCAGAAATTTTTACTTTGTTTTATTTTAGTTTGCCATATCTCAGACTTCTCTAAATCTTACTAATTTTATCTCCAAAATACCTCTTGAATTTGTTCCTTCATCTCCATTCTCATTGTGATTGCAGTTGAGTCTTCATCTAAGTTGGATTATTGCAATAGTCTCATATCTAACTGATCTTTTCTACTGCTGGTCTCTTCTTTCAGTATATTACTTATGGTCAAAACTGTCTTTCTAGAGCATAGATATGGTCATGTGTTACCTGGCTTTAACATCTTTGATATTTTCCCCAGTGTCTGCTGCGTAAAGTTTAACTTCTTAGTCTAATATTCATGGGCATTCATATTTTGACCCTGTCTAACCCTTTAACCTCATTTCTCTCTTCTCCTTTTCACATTTTCGTATCACAGGGAGCCTTCGCTGAACATATTAAGGTTCTCACAGCCCTTCGTGTACTTTGGGCTCTTTCTGTTTTCTGTGAACTATCCCTCATCCCTAGTATTTACTTGCTTCACTTCTTTCAAGACTTCAGCTCAAATATTACCTATTCTGTAAAGCTCTGCTGTCCAGTGCAGTAACCACTAGCCACATGTGGCTATTAAAATTAATTAAAAAATAGAATTCAGTTCCTCAGTTGTATTAGCCACATTTTAAGTGTGCAATAGCTAGTAGTTAGTGGCTATTGTTTTGGGCAGTACATGTTAAAGAACATTCCTCATTGAAGAAACTTCTGTTGGATATCACTGCTACAAAGCCTTTTCTAAAATAATTGATTTTCTCCTCAGAGCTTCTGTAACCTTTAAGATTAACTATTTTAAAAAGCCGTTGAATTCCTTTATAGGTAGGAAGGAACTTAGTCTTGTTCTTTTCATCTCTAGCATCTAGAATAGTACCTGGCATGTAATTGAATTTCAAGATATGTTGACTGAATGAACAAATGAGTTAAAAGAAAAACATGACATGATTTTTCAGAAGTCATGTGAATTATGACAATTTTAGGGGTCTTTCAAGTCTAGAGAAATGCTGATTCTCTTTTGTGAAATGCATGGTTGTTGGTTTTAATTCATTAGTGCCTCACAAAACCTTAGACAGATTGCTCACTTTCTCTGATTCTTTTATCATCAAAACATTAGGGAATTAGGTCTACTTCCCCCATGCAGTTTAATATAAGGCCAACATTTACTCTATGCCAGATATTGTAGACCTTACACAAAAGTGTAAAGCATTTTCTGTAGATTCTGCACTATTGCTTGAGTTTATACTCCATGAGCTGAGAGAGCAGACATTTAGCTTGTACCTGGAATTCTTACCTCCTTAATTTTATTTCATTTTCATAATATTTTGATGAAGTCCTCTTTTCCCCTGTTTTGCAGATAAGGAAGCTAGCATAGAGAGAAGCGAAGGAGTTTGTGTAAAGTCACATATAGCTGTGAAGGGACTTTTTATTACATCTCAGCTGCCTCTCATTTGAACTGTTAATACATTCAGTGCCTCTGGGTAGCTTTGATGATTTATATATTTTGTGATTGTTCATGGCCAGAGTATGTCTCTTGGTTTCTGGTTAAAAAAACAAAAACAAACAAACAAACAAAAAACAACCAACAGCCTGAAAAAAATATCAAAGAAAGAAGCTCTAGTGCCCTACTGTTAACATTTTGTGATTGACTGCTATGGCCTGATATCATGCCTGGCCTAATAGGATCTAACCACATCAGGTTAAAGGAATAATCATAAATTCTGTAAGGAGTAGAATTCCAGAAGGCTTTTGGAGGTATTTAATTACTTTATGAATTGCAATTATCATCTGTTGCCACTGGCTGTCTAGCTGGTTTTAAAAAATACTTCCCAACATCAACATTTAAAAAATTACACAGTACAGTGCCTGGCACAAAGTTAGTGTTCAGTGATGGTTTGTTTAATGATTGTGTGATAAATAACAGAAATACTGCTAATTGGTAGTAATAATAGTGAACATTGTATGAATGTTTTCTCTTTGCCCAACATTGTGCTAAGCTCTTTACTTGAATTATTTCACTTCATTCATTGACTGTTGAACACTTACAGTGTGCTAGGCACCATGCTTGGTGCTGGAGATACAGTGGTAAACAAAAACCTTGGTCTCATGAATCATTCTTTTTGGTGGGAGAGACAGGAATAAACACATAAGTAAAAACCTAATGTAATATTGGTTAGTGATCAGTGCAATGGAAAAAAAATACATAATGATCAGGGAAGGCTTATGTGAGAATGTGATGTTTAAAGCAGTCTGGAATGGAAGGACAGAGTATGAGCCATCCAAGGTGTTTGGGATTAGAACATTCAGAGTGGAGGGAACAAGTGTAAAAGTGAGCAAGGAGGCCAGGGACTAGATCTTTCAAAATCTTACAGGCTGTGGTGAGGATTTTGAATTTCATTCCAAATATGAAGAAAGCCCTTAGAGCTCTGTTTTTGGGTAGTGGAGTCCTACTATCTGATTTTTGTTTTTAAGAGATCACTTTGGCAGCTTGTAGAGAGAATAGAATAGGGGGAGTGTGAAGAAAGGGGCAAGAAGAACGGAAGTAGTTTTAGTATTCCAGCAACCTGTGAGGTAGGTTCTATTATTTTCTCCAGTTTTAGGTTAGAACACAGAGGTCCAAAAAGTTTAAGACACTGTTCAGTGCAATAGATCTAGTCTGTTTTATATGGTCTCTGCTATTACATTATACTGCCTGACTTCCATGAATGAGTTTTAAGGATTTTTAGCATTGTATATTAACCCAGTATAGCTAATATGTAACTTTCCACTAAATGTTGTCTTTTTAAAAAAAATTTATTTATTTATTTATTTATTTTTAGTAGGCTGTGTACCCAACATGGGGATTGAACTCACGCCCCCTAGGTCAAGAGTTACATGCTCTACCGATTGAGCCAGCCAGGTGCCCCTAACGTCTTTCTTAGTGAGACTGGTTTCTTAATAGATGACAAGTTGTGAAAGCATATATTACATAGAATTTGTTAATTCTGTTACATTCATTAATTTTTACTCATACCGGAATGAATAAATCACCATTTATCTATCAGTTCTGAGAGTTCTCTTTTACCTGTATCCATTTGGAGAGTTGTGAAGAATACATGTATTTTTCTTTAAAGTTTTTATTTTAATTTCAGTGTAGTTAACATACAGTGTTATATTAGTTACAGTGTACAATACAGTGATTTAAGAATTCTATACATTGCTCAGTGCCCATCACGATAAGTGTACAGGAATATGTATATTCTTATTAAAAGGCACTCATTAGAATGCTTTTTAATTAAAACAAGTTGCTTCTTTGTGTAAGCATAAACTACTCTAAGACTTAATTTCACTAATCAGTAAAACTGATTAATGGAAATAATGAAAACTTAGTGATTGAATTAAAATAGGAAAACCAACACAATTTTTAGGTACCAATACAAGTTTTAGGTATAATAAAAAGATCATGGATTTAGGGTAAGAATATAACCTTGGAAAAATTTCTTTCATCTTTCTGAGCCTATTTCTTCATCTAAAGTGAAGATAGTATTACCAACTTCATTGGGCTGTTGTGATAATTAAATGTGATAATGCTTCTACAGCTATATTGTTTTGTACATAGGGTTAGTAAGTGTTACATTTTTATTAAAATCAGTATTGTGGGTTCAGGAAATTTTGTTCAAAAAGTTTAGCATTCCTCACTAATAGCCTAAATTCTTATAAAACCTTAGTATTTTTGCTCATTTGCTTCCTATCTTATGGCTCACGTCTTATGAAGGACTGCTAGAGGTACTGGTGGAATTATTTTAGCCTTTAGGACACAAAATCTTAAAGGGTTGTCATATGGAAAAGGGATTTGTTTTTCATGATTTAGGAGTGCAAAACTATGATCAGAGGGTGAAAATTGTAGTAAAGATTATTTGGGCTCATTAAAATACACTTCCAAAAATAGAATTAATGCTTTATTGGATTGGCCATAGCTGCATCAATTTCCCAGAATGTGTAAGGGACTAAAGTTTTTATTTTGTTTTGTTTTGTTTTTTACTTAGTTTGAAGATTCTTCAACCTGAGAATCACTAAAATATAGGCTACATGAAAGAAGACATCATGTCTGTCTTGGCCACTGTAGTATCTTCAATGCCTAATACTGTGCCTGATGTGTTTGTTGAATGAGTGAATGAGTCAGTTATTAGTGGAACTCATCTGCATACTTCATTCCTTTTTGCCTTAAGTTCCAATTTTGGTTGATGGCTTGACTATTTATTTGGGTTAAAAATGAGGGAAACTGCAGAGAATTGCTATTTGGTAAGCAAACAACGTTAGTGGAAGATTTCCCAACAGTGACAGTGACTGTTGATATTTTGGGTCAGATAATTGTTTTGTCCTTTACATTATAAGATTTTTAACAGCATCTCAGGTGTTAAATACTCATCAGTATTTAACAGCCAGTAGTATTCTTCCTCTCATGACAGTGAAAAATGACTCCAGACATTGCCCAGTGTCCCGTGGGGAGCAGATTGTTCCTTGTTGAGAACTACTGACTTAGTGAATAACCCATACTAGAACATACCCATGCAAAAGACAAATCCAGGGAGATCCCTTCTGTGTGCTAGATGGGATGGTGCCTGTTTGTTTAATAAAGCTGATTAGGTCTTCAAATTAAAAAAAAAGAACAAATCCTGGGGCGCCTGGGTGGCTCAGTGGGTTAAAGCCTCTGCCTTTGGCTCAGGTCATGATCCCAGGGTCCTGGGATCAAGCCCCGCATCAAGCTCTCTGCTTGGCGTGGAGCCTGCTTCCCCCCCTCTCTGCCTGCCTCTTTACCTACTTGTGATCTCTGTCAAATAAATAAATAAAATCTTAAAAAAAAAAAAAGAACAAATCCAATATTTTTATTATATGAAGTTAGAGAAAATGGTGTTTATCATTTAAGAAAGCTCATTGCAAATTTTTGTTTTAAGATGAACTATACACTTGTATATTGAAGCCTGTATATAGCTTTATAATGAAAGAGTTGTCTGTGTAATGCTTCTGCATTTCTACCTCGCTTTGAAACATGAAGTTGATTCTTTAGTTTTAGCTTCCCAGTAAAGAAAGGCTCACTATATTTCTTTGGTGGTAGTAGGATTATTTATACTGTGTTTTTTTTTTTTAAGATTTTATTTATTTATTCGACAGACATCACAAGTAGGCAGAGAGAGAGGAAGGGAAGCAGGCTGTCCGCCGAGCAGAAAGCCCGAAGTGGGGCTGGATCCCAGGACCCTGGGATCATGACCTGAGCCGAAGGCAGAGGCTTTAACCCACTGAGCCACCCAGGTGCCCCTATACTGTGTTTTTAGCCCCAAATTGCTTTGACAACCATTATATGTTGCAGTACAGGTATGGAGAAGTCAAAAGTAGGGGTTGATGGAAATGGTGGCTTGTAATAATGAAAGACAAAGACAGTATAAAGTATGATTAGAAAAGGTAGCAGGAGCAGAAAGCTGAGCAGCTGATAGAAGTAGGAGTACAAATTTTTTTAAGTGGTATATGTATTTAAGATTTTATGTTTTGGTCTTAATTTAAGAGTATGATCATCTCATGATAGATGTGGTTTCATAAGTAATTATGGTATACACCATTCACATTGGAAGTCAGTTATTTTTAGGCCTTACTGAGTTACTTTTTTACTTCTTTTCCTAGTATTTATGTTAATATTTCCTTTTGTTTAAATCTTCTAAAAGGCAGGTTCTAATAAATCCTTACTTACATTATATTTTAATTCAGTGTATTTTCTTATCACACCACACTTTCTTTACAACATACTTTACCAAACTATTCATGGTCTTGATTTAATTATAAGCTAGATGCTGTTGCATTTTAATATTCAACACCTGCATACATATTGTGATGTAGTCATTTCTAAAATATAGTACACTCACTAGGCATTATTATAAAGAAAGCAACTGTCAGCATTTCCATTATAAACCCTAATTTATTTTTAAGGAGTTTCTGACCTGTCTATTTCTAAATTGCTTTTGGCTGAAACCTACTATAGCAGTTGTCAGCTGAAATCTAAGTTTTGCTGTATTTTATATAAGGGGAAAAATTGAAGCTAGCATTTTTGACTGCCTTGAGTCACAGCATTTAAAACACTCATATTTGTAGTGGATTCAGGTGCTTTTTACTTGATATTTGTTTATTTCTCATTAACTAAAGTGAGGAAATGGAAACTGACAGCCAGTTAAATAGGCTTGTTTCTTTTCCTGTGTTGTGCTGTAAAAATTTTGGAAGAGTTATTTGAAAGGTATTTACTGAGTAGATGCATGAAATATTTTGTCAGCACCACCTTAGAACATGAAAATATCTTATGAAGCCCATAGGAAATCAAATCCAGGTTTACTAGGAACAGAGAAACTTGTAAAAACATGAGCTATAATGAGATTCTGGAGATAGCTGTATGATTGCAAAAGTGAATAACTTTTTAATGATCAAGAGTTAGGATTCTTATTCTCCTTCTCCTTCTCGAGTAGTATTATTTTGCGATCATAACCTGGTTAATTTCTGCTCCTCCCTCTTTTTTGTGTGATGTCATTGTTGCTATGAGTAGATGTTTCTATATCATCCTTTCAGATTGCTTTTAAACACTTGAAAGCCACAGTTATGACTTATTTATTACCTTAGTTTGAACTTGAGATTTTAGTATTCTCTTAAACTGATTACTATATAAATGGTGAACTTTAGTTAATGTAAATTTTATATAAAATTAAAAGCATAAAAATGTTTTTTGAAAATTGAATGAGTTTATTTACTTAAAAATTATTCAACAAATATGTATATCTTACCTCCTAGGTACCAGTCACTATATGCAGAATATATAACAATGAGCAAAACAGGTAAAGTCCATACCCTCTTATATAATCTAGTAAGGGAGTTAGATAATAAGCAAGTAACAAAAAGTAAAAAAAGCACCAGTTTATTTCAATCAGGTGTAATATCCCCAAATCTTACCTTTTTATAAATGATCCATAACACAAAAACCTATATTTAAATGTTTTTAAATTTTTAAATTTTTAAATTTTTTTTTAAATTTTGTTGGAACATAAAGATTAAAGCATCATATTATTTGAGCTACACCTAAACTCTTATTATTTCTACACTAATGGAATCTTTTTGCTTATTTGTACATTTTAATTAGTAATTGCTGTTGTCTACGGAATTGATTTTGTGTCTATTTCCAGTATTTGGTCGTCTAAACAGTATTATTTATTCTAATAGAATTTCTAGGTGGGGCACCTGGGTAGCTCAGTTGTTTGAGCATCTGACTCTTGATTTCAGCTCAGGTCATGATCTTAGGGTCCTGAAATTGAGCTCTCTAGTGGGCTTCATGCTCAGCAAGGATTCTGCTTTAGATTTTTTTTCTCCCTTTTCCTCTGCTCCTCCCCCCTCTCGCTCTGCTCCTCTCCCCTTTTGCACTCTTTCAGTAAAATAAATAAATAAAATCTTTTTAAAGATTTTATTTATTTATTTGACAGAGAAAGAGGGATCACAAGTAGGCAGAGCAGCAGGCAGAGAGAGAGGGAGAAGCAGGTTTCTCTGCTGAGCAGAGAGCCTGATATGGGGCTCAATCCCAGGATCCTGGGATCATGACCTGAGCCAAAGGCAGAGGCTTAACCCACCAAGCCCCCAGGCACCCCTAAATAAATCTTTTTAAAAGGAGATTTTATTCATTTATTTGCCAGAGAGATAGAGCATGTGCACAAGCAGGGGGAGTGGCAAAGGAAGAAGGAGAAGCAGACTCTTCCCTGAGCAGGGAGTTCAACATGGGGCTAGATCCCAGGACCCTGAGATGATGACTTAAGCCGAAGGCCAGACACTTGGCTGACTGAGTCACCCAGGTGCCCATAAATAAATAAATCTTATGAAAAAAAAAAAAAAAAAGAATTTCTAGGTAGGTGGTCCTTTTGTAATATTTATATCTCTTAATTGTTTTCCTTTTCTTATTCCATCTTCTAGCATCACTAGTTGAATTTTAAATAGTAATAATAATAGTAGTCATCCTTGTCTCATATTTGATATTGATTGCAGTATTTCTCCTCTTTCACTATTATGTATGATGTTTGCTATATGTTTCTAGTAGATCTTTTTAGCAAGTTAAGGAGATTTCCTTTTAATCTTAGTTTACGTAGATTTAATGATTTAGAACAAGACTCTGTTTATATTATGTCAGTCTAGATAATTTGGACTAACTCTACTGCTAAAGACAACTAAAGAAGCTGGGGAAAATATGAATTATAAATTCTTAGAAGAATCTGGGAGAGGGTGAGAACTGGTAGAATTAACCTCATTTTCTCAAAACTAGTTTTGTCCTAAGAATATTTATTGATCATAACCTACCAGCTTTGAAACTGATTCCTGCTTTCAGATGTTTTACTAAACTGGGGGATACAAATAAAAACCTAGAGTCTGCCAAGTGTATCTTCCCTTACTGTGAGCTGGAACTGCAAAATACTGGGCCCTCAGAGTAGGAGTGAACTGATGATAATCTAACCCTCCTAAAAACTTGCAACACAACTTTTCAACATCTGTTAGGTCAGGGATTTTAAGTCTAGAATTTGGGCTATGGTGTTCTTGGATTGGTAGAGAAATAAGAGAAGTAAATGAAAATCCTCTGTTGAGGAACATGCCATTATCCAATGTATCAGGTTACTTTTTTGAAATAATGTTTTTCAATTACATTATCCACAGTGCAGGCAAAAATAATCAGGCATAAAAGGAGAAAAGGCACTATAAGTAAGAATACTAGCAGATATAACAGAAAATGGAAATAGATTCAGTGAAAATGAGATACTGGGATTATTAGATACTGACTATAAACAGCTAAGCTTGCTTCTTTTCTTCAAAGAAATAAAGCCCAGAATGAAAATACAGCAAGGACTGGAAGCTAGAAAAAATTTAACCTAGCAGGTTTGAGAAAGAACTAGATCATTCCAGAAGTGGAAAAATACTATTTAAAACTTAGTCTTTAACTTTAACATCAGATTAGATAAAACTGAAAAGAGAATTAGTGAACCAGAAGATAGGCTGAAGAAATAATCCACAGTGAAATGGAGAATGTGAAAAAGTGGAAAATACAAAGGAGAGAGTAAAATACTTAGACATTCAATGCAAAGAATAGGAAGTGAAAGCCAGCTTGAATTCAAAATTCCATACTTAGTGTATATATTAAGTTTGACTTAGACACATTATTTTTTTTTGTGCCTCTGGATTTTTATCATCACTTCTAAAATGGATACTATTATGTTAATGGCAGTTTTCACTTAGCTTAGTCGATAGAGGGCTCAATTTTTTTTGCTATAACTTCTCCCATCTTCCACTCAATCATTTAATGAAAACATTTACTAGGTAATATCTGCCAAACCATAAGGAAGCTGTCAGAAATGGAATCAAAGAATATTTTGCTCATGAGATGCTCGAAGACTGCTGTCAGGTCTCAGTGTGTAACTTGGGCAGTTGAGAGACTATTCCTGGAAATGCCCTATGCTCTAAAAACCCAAGGTCAAACATTCAACACTGTCGCAACTATCCATTGTTGTGAATGACATTCAGGAATAACACTGCCTCCTTTTTGAGCCTTTCTTAGAAAAGGACATCACTGGTAGATAATCTCAATCTTATCTACAACTCAAGTCAGATTTATAATATAAACTAAGGAATTCAAGGTGATTCCAGATTTCTAGTTCTTTATATTGAA
>RCUC01112118.1:0-13056 GCA_003697995.1 Taxidea taxus jeffersonii | reverse complement strand
GGGGCAGGGGACTGAGTGGGGGGGGGGTTACATAAGACCCCACCCTGGGCAGGGGACTGAGTGGGGGGGGTACATAAGACCCCACCCGACTCTCCCCTCTTCCATCTTCACCCCCCACCACAGCAGAGCTGGAGGCTGACTACCCAGCCGACCTACCCTTCCCTGGCTTGCCAGTGTTCTTCTAGAACCTTCCGCGGGCTTAAGAAGCCAGTCTCCCGGGACGTGGATGTTCCCCTCAGCTGGGGTCCCGGCCACCCCTACATACCCGGCTGAACGGGATGCCGTACTTCTTGAGGATGATGGGCGAGATGAGGGTCATCTTGTGCCGCAGGAAAGCATCACAGCCTTGGGAGCTCCCGGGGAAGAACCCTGGAGCAGAAAAGACCGGCATCAGTTGGGTGGGCCGGAGCTGAGCAGGCCCACTGTGGGCAGTGTTTGCCTCCCATCAGGCACGGAGCATGGAGCCGTGTGGCCCCTAGGGAACAAAGCGCACAGGAGCCTGCCCAAAGCTGTGTACTCAGCCGGGGGCAGCAATGAAAGCCCTCGGGCCTCCCGTGAATGAGCCCAGAGCCCAGGAGGGGCCATGGCCATCTGTGCGACCGAGTGTACCCCCAAGTCACAGACGGGGTGTGGGCCAGAGCAGCCCCCTCTGAGCACCCCCCACGTAGCACCCACCGTGCCGCATGTGCCCAGTCGCTCAACCAACGTAATGGTGCAGCAGGGGGCAGGGGAGACAGGACACGGAAACGGACGCTCTCATCCCGGGAAGCCGCGAGCAATGCGCCCCACGCGGCCACGGCTGCAACCAAGAGGATGAGAGGCCCCCTGTGCAGGCCCCGGAGAGGGAGACTCCGGCTTTCGGTTGACCCTCCGAGGCCCGCAGCACAGCGGGAAAGGAGCAGAGCAGCCTGACCCCAGCTGACCTTCTGCGACACACCGGATGCGAGTTCACATCTGGGTATGCTTTCTGTCTCACAGTGCAGACCACACAGCTCATTTAAATCAAGGTTCGTAAAGGTACAGAAGTCAGACCATCATCAGCTCTATCTGCTCAGAAACTGTTCGGCTAACGTAGTTCAGGGACACTGCCCAGTCGCTTGTTGGCTGAAGCTCCCATCAACGATGTGTAGGTCTCAAGGTTAAAGAAAAGCCCTGCGATTCCATGCAAAGGTGCTGGACTCCTCACCCGAACCATCACTGAGAGGCAGCCAGGAAAGGCTCCCTCCAGGACCGGGCCCCGGACATAGCCGGCCCAGGGACCCTCCCGGGCGCCGACCCAGGCCACGGGCCCCCAGCCTCCAGGCCAGAGCACACCCCCCCCGGGGGGGGCTGGCCAGCTAGAGAGGGCACGCTTGCGTGGGTGCAGGAGGGCTACCTGCGAGCACAGGGCCCCGCCCACATGCCTGCTGGGGGAGGGAGTGGGGGCTGGGAGGCCCGCCGGCAAGGACACGACTGTGACTTCTGTGACTTCGAGGTTCTAGAAAGTGCGAGGGATTACTGAATCCAGCAACTTTCCTTGGTGCTAAAAGCGTTTCAATTAGAGTTATGGCCCCTGCCGCCCAGCCCGAGGCCTCTCTGCAGTCCCTCTTTTTAATGCACAGTTTAAGTGGCTCTCATTAAAGCTCTAATAAAGGCGCACATTTTAAGTGATTAGCACCAATAGTGCGTCGACACATTAACGCTCTCTCCGTGGGCTCCGCGACTCTCCCAGCGAGCCCATTTGGAGTTTGACTATTCATTTTCCATATTCATTGCAAACTCATTCCATCCATCTCAATAATGGAGTCTGTGATGCAAGCCCCCCAAAAAGTTTGGAAGGGACACGGAGAAGGGCAGTGACTCACTTGCTCTAGAACCTCTCCCATCCTCCCTCTGAGGAGGGGCTCAGGGGAAGCATGAGGCCCGCCCTCCTGCCAACGCCACAGCTCCCCACCCTCCCCCAGGGCAGACAGCCCCCGTCCCCCTGCTGAGGAGTGACTTCAAGAGTCCACGCTGGTCACAAATAGTGATGGGGTGGCCCCCGCACGTCTCCAGCTCCTGACTTGTCCTCTCCCAGCCCCGGCACTGAGCCTTCTGCTTGTGCCCAGAAAGCAAACCAGGCCAGATCCAGGGGCAGCAGGGCCTCGGCTGCAGGAAGGATGTGGGGAGCAGGCCAAGCTCCAGGGAGAGCGGCCATGGCCCTAAAGGACCTCAGTTCTAGCTTTTCTAGATGACACTCGGTCGTCCAAAGGCGACACTTTTCTTTTCCAGTAGAAAAGGCACGGAGAGGAAGAACACACTAGGTGTGGCTAGCTGCAAAACCCAGGCGGACGCTAAGAGCAGAGAAGCAGGCAAAGGGGGATGACGCCAGCCCTGTGGTCACCAGGGGCACCTGCGCGAACCACTCTGTGGCACTTTCTTCCGTGGCTGTGGTGGGGTGGGAAACTCAACAGTGGCCCCCCAAAGATGGCCACATCCTGCTCCCCAGAACCTGGAACTATGTTCCCTTCCATGCGGCAGGGGCTCCGCAGATGGGATTAAGAGCAGGACCCTAAGATGGGGGCCCCGGCATCACCACAGGGTCTCCATGGGAGTAAGGCAGGGGGAGGCCACGTGACCACAGACTGGACCACAGGCTAGAGCCGGTGCCTCTGGAGGGAACAGGTCGAGAAGCCTGAACTAGAGCCTTGGGAGAAGCCAGCCCAGTGCACACCAGGTTCACTGGGGCTCCTGACCTCCGGACATGAGGAATGAGCCTGGGGGTTGTTAACCTGGGCTTTTTTTTTTTTTTTAAAGATTTTATTTATTTATTTGACAGACAGAGATCACAAGTAGGCAGAGAGGCAGGCAGAGAGAGAGAGGGAGAAGCAGGCTCCCTGCTGAGCAGAGAGCCCGATGCGGGGCTTGATCCCAGGACCCTGGAATCATGACCCGAGCTGAAGGCAGAGGCTTTAACCCACTGAGCCACCCAGGCGCCCCAACCTGGGCTCTTTTAGAGCAATCTGGGGTTCACAGCAAGACGGGGAGACTCATGCCATTTGGAGCCACTGACTGGTGATTTGGGACAATGGCAACAGGGAAAGAAAACGACGGGGAAAAATATTTTTTAACTTGTATTTCAAAATTAATATTTGTATTCTAAATTTGTATTTTTAAAAAATATGTCGGGAAAACATTTTAATTTGGTTTTTATTTTAGATCTTAATAAGTAAGAGAAACCGCTCTTAGCTAGGGCTGTAAGTGACATTTCTACAGTGGGAAGCATGGTCCTAACAGGGGGGTTCAGCCCTGCCTGGGAAGACAGAGCCAGGGTTTCCCACACACGACAATACCGCAGGCCTCAGGGCTGGGCGAGCTGGGCCTGGGGCTCTGGCCCCACTCTCTCACAAGCCTCTCTCTGTCCTCATCCTCGGAGAGTCAGTGTGTAGCAGGCGCCTGGTGAACAGATGGGCAACTCTGGGAGCAGCTAGCACAGGAGCCCCATTTTCCAGAAAGCTCCACCATTTCCATCTCCAAAGTCAACACCGGCAGGGTAAGAGCACGGTGGGCATTCCTTGGGGGAGGCATGAGGAAGGGACAAAGGATGGTGGCAGGATGTTAGGGAGACTGCCAATGCTGAGGGATGGCTTCTAGAAGATTTCGTGGCTGCCAGCAGGGAGGGGTCAGGCTGCCTGCCACTGCCACCCAGAGGATCAGGGTGATCGGATGGGCCCCTGCGCTGTCCCAGCAGCTCCCGGACAACAGGGCCAGATCCCCAACTGCCCCACCTGCCTGGGGACTTCTGGCCAGTGAGGGCCAGACTCTTGGGGCCAACGGGGTCTCTTCACATAGTCCCAGGCACTTACAGCCACCTGATGTCAGAACAGAGCAGGGTGCCATGACGGGGAGCAACGCAGGAACCCCACCAGTCCCTTTGCCAGGATGGTCGGGGCCTCAGCATCACTCAGTAGGGTGTCTGGCTTGTCTCCAAGGATGCCATGACCTGAGGGCCTGCCTTTACCCCAAGTGGTCAGTGCCCCCACTGCAGACACAGCCTGGGACCCTCTCTGACGAATTCCATCAGCCCAAGAAGCCCCAGAGGGGCTGGTCTGGAGGGGCCGCCTGCGGCGGGAGCCCGGGAAGCAGACTGCACACACGCAAGCAGCCTGCCGGTACCACGCAGCTGCGGGGCACGAACGAGGGGGCCCCGCACCGGACTGCTGCTTTTCCAGACCAAACACAGACTGTAAGACCTAGAGGAGGCTATGACACAGTGCCAGGCGCCGGGAGGAAGACAGAAGAACACGGCCGCCCTCCCCGGCTGCCGGAGCCTTCAGTCACATCTGGCAGCTCCATGCTCACAACCCGGAAAAAAGAGAGTTTAAAGCAATGGCGTCCTGTGCGTCATTCACGAGGCGACCAATCTCATAGCGGGGGCGGAGGCGGGGGAGATCTGATCGTGAGTGGGAAAGGAAATGGAAAATCAGTGACAGCTTCGGGCACCTACCACACCCAGAGAGGGCCACCCAGGAGCACGGGGCTGCCACCCCCCTGCCCCCACCCCTACCCGCCCAGGGCCCAGCTCCCCACCAGCCCGCCCGGGGGCGCAGACACTTACCGATGGCCAGCCGCTCCAGGCGCTTGCCGTGCTCCGGCGGGATGGCGTACCTACAAGAGAAGGGAGGCCGGTCAGACGCCACCGAACGTGTGGCTGCTGCGCATCGGAGCGGTCCCGGGGCGGCGGCCACAGCCTCGGAGCAGAACTGAACCGCGGCTGCCGCGGGCGCTGTGAGAAGGGGCGAAGGGCAGCGGGAGGGTGGCAGGGCAGGAACCCACAAGCCAGCCACAGTCCGCGGCCTCCCTGATGGCCTCCCTGGACACCAGGCTGGACGCGCTCCCCGTTCAGCAGCACTAAACCTCTATGAGGCTTAAAAAGGCAAACTGAAAAAAGCGAGCCCAGGATCGGAGCTGCGGGGGAGGGGCTGGAGGGCTCCCCTTGCCCACATCCCCGCGCCCCTCGGTGGTCTCCTTGCCTCCCACGCCCCCAGCCCCAGGAGCCTCCCGGGAAGAAGCCTCAGGAGTGAGACACATTTGTCGCCACACCCTATGTTTTATTTGTACACATTTTACATCTGAAAGATTCCTGAGGCCCCATCAGAAATAAGAAAGATGGAAGGTGGACATTTGCAAACAGATGAAGCCAGAGCGACACCCCACTGACGGCTGTGTGCGGAAGCTGGTGTGCCCGGACGGCGGGGACTCTCTCCCGGAGGGGACAGCCTGGGCAGGGGGTGCCGAGCGGCCCCACCCCAGCTGACACGCCACCCCAGACTTGGTCGGAGGAAGACGTCCGTGTTCAAGCACAGGCGGGCAGAACTGGGGTGTGGGCCCTTACCGCTGAGCGCGGGATGTTTCTCTGTCCCAGGACGAAGGGACACGGTAAAGACTCGGCCTCCACAGCTACTATGGCACCCCCAAGCCCGGCCGGGGAGAAACTCCAGGGCCACGCTTCTTGCCCAGGGGGGATCCTGCCCCCAGGGGACTCGGGACTGTGTCTAAGGACCTCTGTGATTGTCATAACCACAGGACAAGGGGCTTCCAGTGCAGAGGGGGTGGGTCGGGGTGCTGCTCAGCCCCCATAGCGCCCGGATACAGCGCGCAGAAGACCCACCCCAAGTCCACAGTGCCGAGGGGAGAGACCCTGCGTCGGCACACCCCACGTTCTAGAACAAGTCTGATGTGGGGGCGCATGGCGCAGCACACCCTCCATCCTCCCTCTCGGTGCGGGCAGGAGGCAGGATGGGAAGAGCCAGGGACCAGGAAGCCGGCCCAGACTCTGCAGCTGGCTTAGTCCATTCCAATCAAGAGGGTGATTAGTGCTTTTTAATAAAATAAAAGGGGGCAGGGGCAGGAGATAAGGCGGTCTCTAATCTACCAGGATAAAAATAATTAATTTCTGGGCACACCGCAGGGCCCTGGAGGAGACGGCCCAACACCTTCGATTCTGTGGTCACTGGAGAATTTTCCACCGTCTGAACAAAGAAGAGGTGACTCTTCTTTAAACAGCCTCTTATCACTGACATAAGGATAATAAAAGTTAATCCCAATCCCAAGCACCTTTGTGGGATTAACGTCCCCCCAAACAAGGAAATGAAACATTCCGGTCCTTGTGGAAAGATGCCCGAGGACGGGAGGAACTAATTTACGGCTCCAAGGCTGTGATGATTAATGCAATATTCCCGGTCTACAATGCTGCTTTCACTTAATTACCGCCTGTAATTGGGAGTTGTAAAGATAAGATTAATTGAATCTGGTGGATGTTAAAAGTTTAATACTTTGGAGTGCGGCTCCTCTGTTATCAGAAAGCTCAGGCCGCTGGACGCCCGGCCGGGCGCTCACAAGAGCGGCCCCTGGAGGGTTACAATGGATGGCTGGACGTGCAGCCGACAGCCACAGGGACTTCTGGGCTCCAACGGCCAAAGGAAAGCTGCCCTCCTGCCACTTGGAACAACCCAGCGAGAGCTTCAGGGTGTCGAGGAGCCCCAACACCGGCGATGTGCCCCCCAGCCCACCCCCCGGGGCCTCGGCAAGATGCAAGTCTCAGATCTCAGGGGAAGGCGAACGGAACCAGGGCACGGGTCCTTCCGACACACAGCTCCGAGTGAGCCCAGGCCACCTGCCCGGAGGTGAAGGGTCAGTGAAGGCTCTGTCTACGGCTCCTTCCGAAGGCTTCGAGAAACTCCAGCCCTGGCGGCTGTAGGTTCCCACGGAGCCCTCTCTCCACGCCATGGCCCTCGGGGCACCCTGGGAGGCCCCGCACAGTGGGGGCCCAGATGAGCCTCCCAACAGGGCTGGGCATTCGCCCCTGGAGAAAAGTCCTCCCAGGCCCCATGGGGCCCCTACAGCAGAGCTATGTCCGGCCACCGGACACAAGCCCCCCAGGCAGGAGCATCTGTCTGGCCATTAGGGAGCGAGTTCTTGGGAACATAAAACAGTTGGTTTTATTGGTCACCAACGTGGGGGCAGTTTATCTCGCTCCCCAGGAACTCCGTCCCCATCACAAGGTCAAATATCACGGCCAGACACTCCACTCGGCCGGCCCGCGCGCCCCTCTGCACACGCAGCCGCAGTGGCCGGTGGCGAAGCATTCTGACACGGCACCTCAGCCAGCGTCCCCGAGTGCTCTGGTCCAGTCCATTCCGGGGGCCAGCAGGCAGCTGCCCCGGCCCCTCTCCCCTCCCACTCGGCCCCAGAGCCCTCTCAGAACCTCCGTGCCCTGGTTCTCCCCATCCCTCTCTCGGCCAGTGTCAGGAAACCCCTCCACCAAGGCCAGCCGTCGGCCCTGATGCCGTCCCCCTGGTCCGACAGCCCGAGGCCTCCCCCAGGGCCAGGCACATCCCAGCCCGAGTGGGCACCACACAGCTCCTCCCCCAGGCCCGGGCTGCACCTGGCTGGCCCTCACTTCAGGACAGCCCAAGGGGCCCGGAGGGTCTGCAGCCCGGCACCCAAGTCACGGTGGAACAATCTGGAGAAGCTGCATAAGGAAGTGGGCAGAGCGATCTCCAGAACGTGGTGAGCATGAGAGGGCGAGCAAACTGGAGGCCTCGGAGAGCAGAACCAGAAATGGGGAGTGCAGGGGCGGGGGGGCGGGGGCGGGGAAGGCTGCAAGAGGAACGGGCACCGTGAGGGTCACTCAGACCCCTTGCTTGTGGCAGTCTGAGGGAAGCATCGGCTACGATGTGGACACACGGTATGTCCAGATCCTGAGGTCGGCTGGGCAGGAGTCTGGAACTTTCTCCACGGTGTCCCATTGGGGTCTTTATCTCTGTATTTCACCAGCCCTGCCCTCTCGGCACCTTCTCTCTGCTTTGGAACACTCCACACTAAGTACATCCGGACAACGGTAAACCAGAAAGTCCTAGAAAAGTCGGCACTGTCAGAACGGTAGCCCTGGCCACCTCCAGGTGACCCTGCAGGGCTGCAGCTGGATCCGACAGGCTCCATAACCCTGGGTTTAATGCCATGGAATTGCCCAGAAGGCCAGGAGAGCCAGATTCAGGCGTCATTTGCCAGAAGCTCTTTGCAGAAAGGCAGTTGTCTGCAAGCGTCAGGGGTTTCAGGGAGAAAATGAAACAGTTTTAGATTAGGAATAAGGTACACGGAGGCAACAGGAGGGACCAGAGCCCCGGGCACCGGGCCCCCCAGGTGAGGACGTGTGGCGCACCGTGGTTCGAAGACCACCACAGTCCAGCCATTTCACAGTTCAAGCAACCGGCCAACCAGAAGGAACACGCGAGCTGCCAGACCCACACTCAGACCCCGAGCCGCTGAAGGAAGCGACACCCAGGTCTGGGGAGGGACCAGATGCGCTGCTCCAGGACGGCAGGCACCCCCCCCTTCCCTGCTCCCTCCTTTACACTTCGAGGCGCTCGCAGGGCATGTGCCCCCCTCCAATCACGGCCGCCCCAAGAAGGCAAAGCTGAAACCCTCAGACCTGCCGCAAGGCCGGGGTCCGGAGCGGTGCGCGATGACATCCGGGCCCCGCGGCCCGACACATGGCAGGGGCTGACCCGTCTATGAATGCAGCCTGGATGCTGGGGAGCTGTGCCATCCGGCCAGCCCTGAGCTCCACGTCTAACACTGATGCCAGAGGGCGCGAGGTCTCACCGGCCCTGAGGTGGCCAGGCCTGAGTCTAAGCTGGTGGCAGACCCATCTCGGGGACACCACATGGCCCCAGAAGAAAGGAGGCCCCCGTCTGCATGCATCCCAACAGACTCGGCGGGCCTGATAAAGACACTCCAGGGCTGGTGACGCCGGGCAGGTGGCGGGTGCTCAGCCTGGCCACCAGGCAGCTTGTGGGGCCGGACAGGGCTGGGTAATTAAAAGGAGAGGCGTCCTCTGCGGCCAAGGGACAGGCCACTTCCATTTTACTGACCCACGGGCCTGAGAAAGTCTTCCTGTCCGCTGCGGAGGATGCTATTAATAGTGTCATTTTCTTGGTGTTTTGTTTATTCCCCTGGAATGGCTTGATGGATGTGAATAATTATCAGACTATAAAAGCCAGCAAATGTGCTATTTTCTATCGCTCTAAATCATCAAACAAATAAAGTGTGAAACAGCATTTTTGAATATAATTTTCCCCTCTAATGGCTTAGAATTATTATCAAGAACAATGAAAATAAATAAGCAAATGCCTTCTGAGTTAAAAATTAAATGAGTGTGTCACGAAGAGGAACACAGACCATCTTGGAGAGCAAGGACCTGCTCTGGAGCCATTAGTTATAAAGACGACGAGCAGCAGGGCTCTGAGCCATGCAGGCCCCCTCCAGCCAGAGGCATGAGTGCCTGCGACCGCCTGGCCAGTGCATGTGGGGGAACAGGATGTCTTGGATGAGGGCACTGGGGTACCCTGTGCACCCAGCTGACCCCTGGCAGCCGCCCAGGATCCTGCATGTCGTTGCCCCACACAGCCCCCATGTGGACAGCCACATGGAATGGCAGAAAGGCTGCTGGGGGGCCGGCCTCTGCCTCGCCTCTCCCAGGCCACGGACTGGCCACGCCAGAGGGACTGCTGCCTCTCAGAGCAGTAAGGAAATCCACGCTCATGGGACAAAGGATGAACAGCGTGAGACTCCGCCAGAAGGAACCCCACCCACCGCACGGAGCCCAGGGGCTGCTCCAGCTGGCCACCCCTCATCTCCTCGAACACTCCTGGCTGCCCCAGGCTGCAGGGGCCCGTTCCAGATGGACCTGGGTCCCTTGCCAGGAGAGCAGCATGTCTACGGTATGTTCTCCTGCCCGCTGCCACAGTAACAAGACCTGCTGGGGGCCAAGGCTCTCAAATCTCCAACTGCCCTTCTCATGAGACCCCGAAGCCCCTGCTGGGGTCCCCACGTGGGGCCCCCACCGTCTTGCTGGGAGTCAGGACGTGCAACACTGTGACACTCACTTTCTTTTTTTCTCCCCAAGACTCATGCGACTCTCTGCCAATGACAGTCGCCCAGCCTGACAGCTTCCGCTGTACGAGGCTCCCAGCAACCAGGTGCCGTGATGAGCAGGCTCATCTCCCCAGCCCTCCTCTCTGTTGAGGAACGTGTGCCAAGAACGGGGGTCCAGCCAGGAGCCCTTTGGAAATGTCAGCTCAGCCTGATGCGTGTTGGAGGGTGAGGAAGTTAATTTCACAGTGTGTGCACAAGGCCTGGGCAGACAGGCCCCTGGCCGTTTAACGCGCTGTAATTACGGAAACAGAAACAAGAAGGCAGAGGCTACTGGAAGTGCTGAGACCATGTGTTGAGTTGGAGGCCACCTGGCACGAGCCAGCCGCCTGCACAAGCCCAGGGGGCCATGGCAGCTCCAAATGCCAGCAGCCCGGCCAGGGCCCCCATGTGCCGAGCATGCGGAAAAGCCGTTATTGCTGCAATCCTCAAATACAAAGCCCCACCTTGGCCCACAGCCCCCACCTGCTCTTGCTGCATGGTGGCCGGACAGTTCCAGCACACAGCACTGTGGTCTGGGCGGGCCGAGCAGAATGACCCAGTCACGGAACGGGCTGCCCCACAAGCCTCCTGGCTGCCGGGCACCATCTATGAGCCAGTTAGTGGAGCACGAGGGCCCAGAGAAACACAGTCACGAGTGGTCACCCCCCATCCGAGCCACAGCAACTTGATCTAGCGAAATGTCCAAGCACATCAGGTGACTTCTGTGTCCAGCATTTCACATATGGCGGGTAAGTTAAGCCTCACTAAATCTATTAATGACATCCCAGCCCCATGGACATGGGAGTGATGAGTTCATCCCTGCCTGAGTTTCTGGGCTCAGGGCCACAAATGCACTTGGCTCTTCAGTGCCTTCTGGGCCTTAAACCAAGGCATCCATCGGTTAACATGAGCTCTGTCAGAGGAACCAGAAACCTGCAGATAACCCCTCTGGAAAAGGCACCAGGCCCCGGTGGTTTTACTAAGACCCCACAAAACCTTCATGCTAAAGGGCTGTGCCCACTTATGCACACTACTAACAGAAAGATCAATTGTTCTGCAAATCTACAAATCTTCTACAAATCTGGCATATTTTTGAATGAATGAATGAATGAATGGGAAACCCTGTCACCAACACAGGACAAAGACACACAGGAAAATGCTAGGCCAGTCTCTCACAGCTGCCAAGTCCTAAATAAAACCTTAGAAAAATCAGACAGCGAAGTGTATTACAAGACCAAGAAGGACTTGTAACCCTCAGGGTTGCCAAGACAGCCCAACAAATAAGACTCTGTGTAAGATTCCAAGCCACTCGGTATGAAAGCTCTCAGCCAACTAGAACTGGAAGGGACCTCCCATGACGAGGCAGGAGAGGCATTCCGGAAAGTTGGGAGCAAGGCAAGCTGCCCGTATCACAGCGCTCCTCGGCACCATACTGAAGATGCTAGCCGCTGTCATGGGCCAAGAAAAAAGGGTAAGAGAACAATAACGATTAGAAGGGAAGGGACAAAGTCTTTCCTACACAGCACAACGTTTGACTTGGGAAAGCGAAGAACAGGCTGGCAAATGGAAGAACAAAGCACCCCAGTAAGGGAGCAGGACAAACCACTGGTGTCAGGACAGCCTGATGTCCTTTGTGCCAGAAAGACGTCACAGCAGGCCATGAAGCCCCCTAGGGTAGACTCCGCCCTCGTCTGTGGCCCGGAAGCAGGAAGCAGGAAGCAGGAGCAAGGAGGTCAAACACAAGCCTGGGTGTGTGCCCACCAATGACAGAATTGCAATCTGACCCAGGAGAGCCAACGCACATCTCTGCGAAGCGGGTGCGGCCTGGTAACACCATCACTTGTCGCCTCTGACCAGAGCAGGAGACGCACAAACACGTTTCGGAATGCCCGCTCACCTGTGAGCCGGTCCCTCAGGAAATGAGGTAAGGGGACCAGCTCAAGACCCGACCTGAGGATGGCACAGTGTGGTGGGGTTGCTAAGGTGGGTGTGAGCCAGGGGGTGGGGTGGGGCCTTATCGTGAAGGGTGGAGTGTGAAAGGAGCACTAGTAATAGTCACACAGGGTGGCCCGGGTCATCCCGGCCGATGTCATCCCACACACCGGTCTGCAGAAATAAAAGACGTTAGAAAAACCAGCCGACAGACTGACTTGCCTTTAAACACCGAGGGAAGAGGTGCATAGACCTGCACAGATGGACAGCCTGGGGTCCCCGTGCCCACGGGGATGGGAGGAAGAGGAGCCATTATCAACCCAGTCCACCTGGGAGGGGAAAGAGGACCTTGCCTGGGGACAGAGGGGACTCTGGGACCCTGTCCCAGATACTACAGACAGAACCCAGAATGCATTTCCAAGTCCCTCTGGCCCAGGGATAGTCCCGCGTGGCTCCTCTTCATCACCGCTGTACCGGGGAGCTCAGCCTAGACAGCACAGCTCCCTCCCGGAGTGGACCGCTGGAATGGTCTGACGGCAAATGGACGCGAGAAATCCCATCTTTTTTTTTAAAGATTTTATTTATTGGGACGCCTGGGTGGCTCAGTTGGTTAAGCGGCTACCTTCGGCTCAGGTCATGATCCCAGCGTCCTGGGATCGAGTCCCGCATCGGGCTCCTTGCTCCGCGGGGAGCCTGCTTCTCCCTCTGCCTCTGCCTGCAACTCTGTCTGCCTGTGCTCGCTTGCTGTCTCTCCCTCTCTCTAACAAATAAATAAATAAAATCTTAAAAAAAAATAAAAATAAAAATAAAGATTTTATTTATTTATTCAACAGAGAGAGAGGCAGCGAGAGTAGGAACACAAGCAGAGGAGTGGGAGAGGGAAAGCAGGCTTCCTACCAAGCAGAAAGCCCAACGCGGGGCTCTATCCCAGGACCCAGGGATCATGACCGGAGCCAAAGGCAGACACTTAATGACTGAGCCCCCCAGGCACCCCAGAGAAATCCCATCTTAACTTCCAAGGAACCTCATTCCACAGAGAGTCAGCCCCCCTCATTTGTCCCGGTGCTGGGGCCCCTTTATGCAATGAACACAAACACTTGCTGGGGAGATAGGATCGGCAGAGGACCAAGGCGGCTTGTTCCCAGGAAAGAGCCTTATTGAGCCACGGCGGTTTTATCTTTAATGGAT
>RCUC01112115.1:0-21502 GCA_003697995.1 Taxidea taxus jeffersonii | reverse complement strand
TCACTCACCACTGGAGCAGAATCCAAGATGGCCCCTGTGTGGAACCCTTTGTAGCACCAACTGCGAAGCAGATCTACTCCTAGGATAAGATGAACAGGGGTGGGACTTAAGAGGGTGCAATCAGTTGATGGACTCTTGTCAGGGAGGCCCATTTCTCGGCCTACTAGGATTTAATCACACACTACACACGGCTTCCTGTGGGCAGGGAGGATACATCACCTTTGAGCTTGTTGCCATGGTACTTCTGTTCCCACTGGGTGGTGAGAATGTTGAAATATCGTGGCTGCTCAAAAAAGCGGAGATAGCGAGAGGAGATTCGAGAAGGAAAAATTCGCTCAAATTGCCCACGGCGAGAAAACTCATCCTCCATCTCAACCAGAATCCGCACGTCATCTGGTGTCAGGACGTCCAGCACAGACGCATAGAAGTCCTAAGGCCCAAGGAACGGAGGGGAAGAGGGTGTAACAGGAGGATGGGCAGGAGGGTATAGTCAGCGCCGCTCTGAGGTCCTAAGGCTGCAGGACTCCCAAGGCAACACCGAGGCTGACTAGTGGGTCAGCTCGGGACACCATCTGTTCCCAAACCTATGGCGTTCGGCTGTCTGAAGAAGATACTCCAGAGCATAGAGGTTTTAAGAGGTTTGCTGGGTGGAGTCAAGACCAGAATCTAGCAACTGAGACTCAGCAGCTGCCTTCGGACTACTACTCTCATCTACTCCAAGAAGACAGCAAGCTCCCCTGGGGCTCAGTGCACCTCAAGGAAAGAAACCCAAAGGGTCGACAGATCAGACAATAGGGGACGGCTACAACAGCATCGGGAGAGGAGCAGTGGTTGGCCACGTGGTAAAGGCCGTCAACTCTCTCCCGGAACCATGCACAGGCCAGCAGACCCCTGCACGGCAAGGGACCCCGAAGCTGGGTTAGAAAACCCTATCTCGGAGAGAGGGAAAACTGCTTGCCTCGGGCTCCCAAGTGTCTCACCAGGGAAGCTTCCTGTTGACACTTGGGGGTGGAGGGTAATCTCCTACCTGATCAGGAATTTTCTGGGTCAGATAATAGGCTTTCTTCATCTTCTGTGCAGTGAAATGCTCCGGGGCCACTCGACTTTTATCCCTGGGGGAACTGGGCAGGCTAATGCGGTGGATGGAAGAGAAACAAAGGGTAAGGTCAGCAGCTTCACATCCTGAGGACACGTGGAAAGAGCGTCCCTCTCAGGACCCTTAGCATAGCTGGGGGAGGAAGACAACTCTTGGCTGGGGTCAGGGGACTCACTGGGGCACCAAAGTTAAGTGGTTTGTTGGAGGGAGTCACTCCCTTCTTGAGAGAAGACAAAGACGCTGGGACAGACACCTGTTACTGCGTAGGTGGGACAGCGATGCACTCTACGCAAGTAGCCTGAGCGCTGATGAGCAAGCAGCCCGGAGTGACTAGAAGAGTTCAAGGCACCCTCACGGGTTGGTAAGAAAAGAGGAGCCGGGAAGGACCGCTGCGTGCGTGAGTTTGGTCGGATTTGGTGGGCAGCCCCTCGATACCCTGCTCGGCACTGGCTGTGCAACCCGGGGCACACTCCAGGACTCCCTGCCCCGCTTCCTCTGCCCCAGCACCACGACTCCTGTGCACAGACATGAAGATGGCCTCCACAGAGCCCACGGGGCGGCTGGTGTCAAGTGACAGCCACAGCCAGAGCCACATCGGAGTCCACGAGACGTGGTGGGGGAAGCAAGAGTTGTTCCCAGCGAATTGGGACTGGAATCCCAGCTCTCCCACTCTGTAGCGGAATAACCATGGGTGGGCTGCCTAATCCCAGTGATTTCCAGTCTCCTCATCTGTCAGCTGAGGACACGGATACCAGCCTCATGGGCTGAGGTGGAGAGGAGTTACAGGTTTCTCCTGACACACAGCAAGGTCCCAATCAAGTATCAGCTCCCTCCCCTCAAGAGTGGTTCCAAGAGGTCTGGGGCTGTGGTGGAGCTGGCTTCACGCAGATGCCGCTCGCAGCTAGGCTCTCGTGGGTGGGTGAGGTCCCAGCGGGGAGGTCTGACTGAGGGGAGTGTCAGGAGGAAGAAAGCCCATGAGCAGAGGAGGGAACATTACGGAGGAACAGTGAGAAGCCACATCCATTTCAGAGAGGAGACTCCATTCACTGATCCTTCAACCCTGAGCTTCTAGGAGCGGCTGCCTGGTCAGAGCACAGGAGCCAGGAAGAGGAGGAGAGGGAAGGACGCCTGGGAAAAGGAGGCCGCGGCCTCATGTGTCCCTGTGAGGAGTTTAAAGCTGATTCTCCAGGCCCTGTGGAGATTCCTGAGCCGGGAGCGATAAAACCAGCCATGCTTTTCAGGCGCACTGACGTGGGAAGAGGTGCACGGGAAGACCTTGGGGCAGAGTGTGCAGCAGGGGAGACCAAGTGGGAAGGGGTGCTTAGGCTCTGTTCCTTCCCACAGTCCCCAGGGGGCCGCTCGTGAGCCATGGGGTCGAGCACGGAGTCTGACCTGGTGCTAGAGCTGCTGGGGCTGCCGGAGCTGGACATGACATCTTCTGCGTTGGGTAGGACGAAGCCTGCCAGGTTCAGAAGGTCCCGGATCATCTGGCCTTTGATGCTGATGTCCAGCGGGGAGCTGGAGTGGAGGCTTCAGGGAAAGGGTACAAGAGGCAGTAGAAAGGTTTCTGGCTACGTGCCCGAGTCAGCGCTAGCCCATGGACACCTTGCCTCCCCGAACCCTGAGCACCATCACGGGGGACTTGCTGCCCCACAGAGAGTGATCACCTCACTCGGGGTGGTTCCCGATTACGGCCTTTTTTGCCGGGGGAAAGCACATTGTAGGGATCAAGTTGAAGAGAGCAACTTCTTGAGATAATGGCGAGAATGAATGAAGGAGCAAAAAACAGATCACGAAGGGAAAACACAAATTCTACTCCAGGAAAGGTCTTCCCGAAATCAGGAAGACCAGAGCGGAAAGAGGATCGTGAGGACACAGGCAGGGCTGTGCTCTGAGTGCCCCAAGAACCCACCTACCTCGGGGAGATGTTGACCTCCAGGACCCAGGGCTTGAGGTTCTCGTCCAGCATGATGTCAAAACCGAAGAGCTCGTGGCAGCTGTAGGGCCGTCGCACGTACATCTTCAGCAGGCTGGTTACGTAGGGCTCCGACCTGGTCACAGGGAAGACCACGTCTTCAGCCCAGCTCTTCCCGAGGGGCCCTAGCTATAGCTGCCCAGAGATGGGAGAACAGAAGCACCCCAGGAAAAGCAGTTCCCAAGGGAGGCCTCTGATCTGGAGCCAGATTCTGGAGAGGAAGTTCAGTAAAAGGGCAGAATTCTAGCCACTCCTTTCTACTCCTGGTCCTCAGAAACTGACGCCCAGTGTGGTTAGTGTCTGGGGCACAGCTGTGTGTAGGCCCATGAGAAAAGGGGAGGCCATGGAAGGCCCCACACCCAGGGTAGCAGCGTGACTCACGAGATGATGGTTTTGACAACAACATCTTTTATCTTCTCCCAGATGGCATCACTATTGACTCCCTTCTGGCTCAGGTAGTTCCATAAAGCCTTCAGTGCCCTGCAAGGCAGAGGGAGGGGTGTGTGTGTGGGGTTATAGTCTATGAACAGGTGATGAAGAAAAGAGAAAGAAAAAGGAGTAAGAAAAGGAAGTCTCTTTTGAGGTTTTCAATTCAGAAAGAGAGGAGCTCGAATGGAAACAGACCAATTCTGAATTGCCCAATGTTTATATGACCTTTGGGTTTTACATCAATCCTCACTGACCATGCCCCTGAACCTCCCCAAAGCCCAGAACCCTGTGTTCCCCTAGGCCTCTGCCTGACAGGGACGCAGCCTGGGTACCATTTGTGGCCCTGGCAGGCTGTTTCATCCGCATTGGCCTGGTACTCAGCATTCTTTTTATTGACACTGTAGTTGGTCAGGTGCATGAACTTGTTGCCAAGGCTCTTCATGGAAGGGGAATACCTAGAAGTGAGGAGAAAGGGAGTGGTAAGATAGGGAGCCGGCAGGTGGACAAAGGCAGTAAAGGGCAAGTAAACAGATCTTTCCAGATGCACAAGAGCCTGAGAAGTACATCTGTTGGCAAGGTTTCTAGAATGCCACAGCTCCTTTATCATGAGCAGCTCACAAAACTCAGGAAAAGTTTACTTATGTTTACTTGTTTCTTATACAAGCAGACGACAAAGGGTACGGATGAACAGCCAAGTGCAAGAGAAGCACAGGGCAAGGCACGTGGGACTGATCGCCTTTATCCCACCTTAGTCCTGCAGGAGGACACAGCCCACAGTCAGTGAGGTAGAGAACCTTCTCGTTTCCTCTTCCCCATGTGACAATGCAATTTATAATAAGAAATTTACATGTGTGTCCCTGTCTCTGGTTCCTGGCACAGAGTTCCTAAATCTCTTATAAATTCCTCAGGGATAAGAGCGCTATCAGACCATCTTTTGGTCTTGGATCCCAGTTCCTGACACACAGCTCCTGAAACCCTTGTAATTTCCTGGGCAATAGGAGCATCTTGTGTTTTAATGAGGCGACTTTGGGTGGGTTCCTGGATAGGGTCTGATCACCAGACAGACCAACCCATAATTAGAAGCTTGGAATTTTCAGCCCTGCCCCCACTCCCCCCTTAAGAGGGAGAAGGGCTAAAAACAGAATCAATCATACCTACGTGATGAAGCCTCCCTAAAATCCCCAAAGTATAGGGTGCATGATCTGGGTGGGGGATCCCATGGGATGTGCTGGGAGTGGGGCCCAGAGAGGGCCAGGGAGTGCTGCATCCCTTGTCACACACGCCGCCCTGTGCCTTGTCTCCTCTGACACCTCACCTGGTCTCTTCTCTCTGGCTGTTGGCCTGTAACTGAACTTTACCATCTCCTAGGATGAGCTGCTCTGGCAAATTAATGGAAGCTGAGAAGGGGGTTCCGGGAACCTGACTTCTAGCTGACCGATAAGAAGCACAGGCACCTGGACTGGTGACTGGCGTCTGAAGCAGGAGGAAGGGGCAACCTCGTGATGCGGAGCCCCAGGCTGGGGGCTCGGACTCTGGTAGGGTGTGTGTTGGGGGGGCGGGTAGCCAGTGTCAGACGGGAGTTAAAACGCAGGATACCCAGCTGGTGTTGCAAAGAACTACCTCCTGTGGGGAAAAGTCTCACGCATCTGGTGACCAGAAGTGGCGGAAGTGTTCAGTGTGATGGGAGACACACAAGAGGAAAGGAAGACTGGGTTTTCCAGATACACCTAGTTCTCCTTTGCCCAAAAATGTGTTGTTTTTCAGCCTGGCATCCTCCAGTCCCCCGCATTCTCAGGAAAACAAGTCCCCAGAGCTGTTGGGGTGAGGCCTCAGCACGACCACATACTTGCAACTGGCAAAGCGGACGAGTCCGTCGGAAAAGAGGTAAATCCGCAGAGGATCGTAGGAGGTGACGTAAACATAGATTCGCAGGTCGAACTTGCTGCCGCTGATGAGGTAGGGTTTGTGTAGATACCTAAACAGGGAATGGCCAGCTTCAGGGATGTGACCGATGAGACGGGGCTCGGTACGTAAAACAGCAGAAGCCAGCGAACAGTCCCCAAAGTAAAGACTTTAAAACCCACTGGCTGAAAGAGGTCGATGGCTGGGAGGACAAAGGGCAGAGGAACGCTATGAAAAGGGACCCTCCAGGCTGGGGAGGTGGGAAAATGAGGAGTGGGGCGTCAGCTGGCGACGAGCTCACCTCTGTACCAGGAGGGGCCTTCGCTTGGGGAGCTGACTCCACTTGTGAATGACCTGGATGCCAATGCCTCGGGCTGACGCTGGCTAGAAGGCAAGTGGAAGGGAGAGATTTGCTGCCGGCCCAATATGCCATTGCTCCCGCTCTCAGAGCTCGGCCCGCAGCCTGCCGCCATCCACTCACCGGTTTAACAATCCACTTCTGGCGGCTGCTGCTCTCCCAGGCTTTGCGCAGGAGCTTGGCGTCCTGGGGCAGGATGAAGGACTGGGGGAAGAAACTGAATTCCTTCTTGCCAAAGCGGCTCTGCATGCGAGACAGGTTCCGCCACAGCCGGTCCTTTCGCCCGATCTGGAAGGAACCTGGGAAGTGGTTCAGCTACAGAAGGGACAAAGGGGGAGAGCAGGGAGAGGGCCTGGGTGAGGCCAGGAGGAAGACAGCAAGACTCACGGGGTCCTTCCAACTTCCTTAGCGACACTCTGAGCTCTCAATCCACTTCTACCGTCACCATCTGATGGTTAAGTACTCCCCTGCAGCGCTCACCAAAAGATGATTAAAGCACAAACAAAATACACCAAAATGTAGTGCCCCCAAGGGGTAGATAGCTCATGAGCAGCCAGAGAACAGTGATTAAGTCAGACAAGATATTCCCTGTGTCTTCTGCCATGACGGCCTATAGGGCAAAGACAGGAAAGCACCTGACCTTCGTTAAGTCTGGGGCAAGGGACTCCTCTGTCACAACAGGAGACCAGAGTCCTCTTTGTGCATATCCAGCTTGGAGGGCTGGAGGCAATGCACAGCAGTCACAGCAGAGATACAATTCACAGAAACAGATGCCGCAGCTCAAGCCACATCGGAGAAGGAAGTGTTTTGAGGGGCTGCAGGTCCTCGGGGCACTGCAGCTGTACCGCTGGACAGCGGTGACCCACGAGGGCCCCACTGCCCGCTCTTCCCACACTACCTCCACTCTGTGCACGGTCCTGGCTTCTCCGTGGTCACCCTCCTCTTTCCCCCCTGCCTATACCAACCTCCTCCTGCCGGCTCTGAAGTCCAGGGGAGGGATTCCCCAGAAAGGACCCCTACCTTCTGATGCTCCCGAATAGATCGGAAACTAGGAGACTTCATGTGGTGACCCCAGCAGCCCAGCCAGTCATCATTTCCTACAGGAGACACATCAGGGAGTCAGTCCTGCTAGCAGCTCAGTCCTTGGGACCGAGAGGCTCAGAGGCCCCAGAAACACCGTTGGGTCCGGGCACAGCTTCCAGACCCAGTTTTCTAAGAGCCGCTGTGGAGCTGTCCTACATGAGACCCTGGGGCAGGAACAGAACAATGGCTCTCTGTCTTCTAACTTCGAGGACCAGGCTCCGGCCCCGAGAGACTTTAGAGCTATGTCTTCCCCCGAGATGGGAAATCTAGGCCAGGGTCCCCACAGAGCAGGAGGTACGCAGGGCTCTCCCCCTACCCTGAGGCCATCTGACAGGGCAGGAGACAAGCTCGCAGTAAGGCCGGTGACTCACTCTTGCTGATTTTGAAGTGGGACCGTCCAATGGTCTGCTTGACAATGTTGGGGGTCACAGTGCTCATCTTCCACCGGAGCAGCTTCCTCTGCTCCCAGGGAAGTTTCTCCACTGGGGAAAGGGGATGGGGGGCGAGGGTGAAGGAAAGCAGGAGAGTCAGGGTTAGAAGGTGGCGCTGCTGCCCAGCCTCCACTAGGGAGATGAGTCACTAAGAAATGTTCTGGGCCAGAGTTTCAAAGGAGCACCCTTGGCAAGAAGAGGGGGGCCGCAGCGGTTGAGGAACACGGACCGGAGGGAGGCTGGCAAGAATGAAGCATGAGATGATGGGGCTGACAAGGGTCAGCTGAGGGACAGACACAGAAAAGTTCCAAGTGTCAGGCTGGTGAACCAGGAGAGGAACCGAGCACCAGAAAGGTCATTCTGGAAAGCCCCTTTCACCCCCCTGCCCCCTCCTCCCAACTTGGCTAGCACCCTTCTCCGGGCACTTCGGGGCTCAGACCCTTGGCCAGGGTTACCTCTCTCGTCCCGGGTGCCAAAATAGAGGGTAGGGGGCACGTTGGGAAAGAGGCTGTAGACGAGGGCTGGCCGGACAACTTTCTCACTGGAGAGGGGTTTGGTCAGAATCTCCGCGCAGCTCCTACGATGCAAAACAGACGTGTGGTAGAGAAAGGGGAGGCCACGCCCCCAAAGTGCTGTCACTGTGTCCTTTCCTCAGGGGTGCGGTCTTTTGCACTGGGATTCCGCAAAGACAAGTACTCAGTAAGTATTCTGCAAATACGAATCTACACGGTGCCAGAGCTGACACCGGTACATGTCACCTAAAGGCCAGACTTTCCCATACTCCCTTCTGTGACACAGCTCCAACATTTCCCCTGACAAGCCACGGGCAGGGAAAGCCCTAGAAAGAGTGTTTCCGAGCACAGGTATGCAACACTTGAACAAAGAGCAAATGAGGAGAGAAAATGATATGGATAATGAAAAAGAAGGAAGAGCAGAAAAGACCTAAGAAGAAGTACAGAGAGTTTTAAAAAGAAAAAGGAGAAAAAGCAACAGAAAGGAAAGAAATAGGGATACTTCTAACTCATTTTATATTTAGGCTAATCTGAAAATATGCAGATGATGAAGGCTGCTCTCCATTTTGGAAATGATCTGGGGCATCAGTGTGGTAATGCAGGTCTGGGAATCTGGAGCAGTGGGCTGCTGGGGTCCAACTGTTGCTCCGACCATGGCGCAGCCAAGGCGATCTCAAGGGATCTCTAAAGACTGAACACCTCAGCTATCAGGTACAGACGGAGAGACCCAGACCATATCTTTAAATAGCACTGGGAAAGGAGAAAATAGTTATTACTCTCTCTGCTGAGCTGACATGACCCACAAAGATTACTATTTAAGATTAATCTTTAGCTTATAAAGAGCCATTCTACCTGTCATTTTGCAGCACAGCAGAAATAGGCACTAATACAGAAAACACTTCAGTTGTTTGAAATCTTTAAGATTATTTAAAAATGTTGGGCGCCTGGGTGGCTCAGTGGGTTAAGCCGCTGCCTTTGGCTCAGGTTGTGATCTTGGGGTCCCGGGATCAAGTCCCGCATCAGCTCTCTGCTCAGCAGGGAGTCTGCTTCCTGCTCTCTCTCCGCCTGCCTCTCTGCCTGCTTGTGATCTCTGTCTCTGTCAAATAAATAAGTAAAATCTTTAAAAAAAAATGTTACTGGGTCCAGTTAAATACTACTCCTCAGCTAAATAGTTCCAATGAATTCAACTCTCAATTCCTCGTTTCCAAAATATTTTATTTCAGAGCTTTTTAATTTACGGAGTATTAGAATTTAAGACTGCTGAAAATCAAGGAGAAGGAGTTAAGGCTTAGAAACAAGACAAGACAGGAATATAAAATGGTAAAGCCATTCTGGAAAAGTTTTGGCGGTTTCTTAAAAAAACTAAACAAGTGGGGTGTTTGGGTGGCTCAGTCCATGAACTAGGTCATGAGCTCAGGGTTGTGAGATCCAGCCCCTCGTTGGGCTCCGCACTAGATTCTTTCCTCCTCCCTCCCCCTCTGCTCACCCCTCATGCTCACTCTCTCAAATAAATAAATAAAATCTTTAAAAAACAACAATTAAACACGCAACTACCATACGACCCAGCAACTGCACTCCTGGACACTGACCTCAGAGGGACAAAGATTTACGTTCACACAAAAATATGTACATCTCAGAACTGTGTCTGATAGTGGGGCATACTTATGATTCAAGGTGGCAATGACCCCTGTGGGGTGGCCAAATATTATGTTTCTCCGTTAACTCCTGATTAATTTTCTAAGCACTGCTTGAAATCCTTTTCTTTTTACTTGGAACAATTTCTTTGAAATCCTTTTCTTTTTACTTGGAACAATTTCTTAGAAACTAATGACCAAACTGCAGCCTAAGGCACTGTTTTTAAGCCCAAACGATAAAATATGCTTCTAGTCCCTTCCATTGGTCCTTATTTGAAAACTAAAGTCCCAAATGTCAAAATCTGGTAAAAATGAGTTACAGTTAACAGGGCCATTCATGACTTTATAATCTTCTGTTTTTTAAAGATTTATTTCTTTATTTGAGAGAGAGAGAGAGACAGTGTGCACGGTGAGCAAGCAGGGGTGGGGGTGGTGGTGGTGAGCCATGAGGGGAAGAATCTTTCAGCAGACTCCCTGCTGAGTGCGGAGACCATAATCAGAGCTGAAATCCAGAGTCGGATGCTCCACTGACTGAGCCACTCAAGCGCCCCTCTCTTTATAATCTTAAGGAGACAGCAAATAAGCCTGTACCAACGATCGACACAACTCACCGGGAGATCACTGCTACCGACTCGCTGGTGGAGACGGCACTGAACGAGGAGCACTCTGAGTCTCCTGCAGGGGACAGAGCAGAGAAGTTCCACTGGCAGAGGCTGCTACACAAACCCACCACGCCCAGGTGGCACTTCCTTGGGCATCCCGGATCAGCCTTCCCGAGGAGCCATGAGCGCCAACAAGCAGCCTCGCACAGCCTTCCGTGAGCTTGGCAGTAGCATAGAGGAAAGAAGACTGGTGGACCCCAGGGCTAGTGAACCAACTTCCCAGAAGCCACTGCCACCCTCAGACCCACAAGGCAAACGATTACTGCGGGTGATAAAGTGAGTCAAGGACCCAGCATACAACTGTCAGCCCCCTTCCCTTGAGGGTGGTGACCACTTCCCAGCTGGGAGGGGAGAGGGCCCCTTACTTACCCTCTTCCTCTTCATTCTCATCATGGCTGCAGCAGTCCTCCAAACCATCGACTAGCTCTTCTTCTAGATCTTCAGCCTCACCCAGGTCTAGCTGTGGGTCTGTAGGTGCACTATAAGAAAGAATCATGCCCCAGCCCAACCTCCGTAAGAGAGATCACAGCTAGATTCTCATCCCTTCATCACCTCCCAGTGTTCGTCTCCTCCCCACTCGATGACTTGCTGTCTCTTGTCCAGATCTCACAACTCATTTTTCTGGCCCTCAGAGTTTCGGTCTAGCCATAGTTCCTCAACCCTACAGCCCCTGTTGTGCAGAGAGGCACTCCATCTCCCATCTTCTCTGAAGTCCCTCATAGCACATCAGTGCAAAATTCTGCATACAAAACACCATCAATGAATGTCTGGTAATTGACTTCAAAGGCCCCTAGACCTCGGAATTCTACACAAGGCCTTGGTGGACCAAGGTTCCAGAGAAGTAACAAGGCACAAGAGAAAGAGCCAAGTTTGTGTATGCCCTAACTCTGAAATGGCTATCAAACAAGGAATGGCAGAGAGCCTGGTTTGGTATGGAATTAAATAGAGAAGTCGCAGGCCCCAACATTTGGCATTATCTCTTCCTGATCATAACCCGAAGCAGGGCTGCCAAACTCTTTCTCTAAAGGACTAGATAGTGAATCTTTTCAGTTTTGTGGGCCATTCAGTTTGCTGCAACTACTCAATCCTACCATTGGGACAGGAAAGTAGCCACAGACAGCAGGAAATGAATGGGTTAGGCTGCGTCTCAATAAAACTTTATTTATAAAAGCCCGAAGCGGGTAAGATTTGGCCCACATGCTGGTCTAGTTTGCCAACCTCTGCCCTAAATTGGCAACCAAAATTCCAGGGCAGCCAAAAAAATAAAACTACCTTCAGAGACGCAGGGTTAGGGTCACCAAATTATGGTGTATATAGTCCACTGCCCTAAAGGCATTGAAAACTTTCTCTAACTTACCTGCTATTCCTAGGAGGGGAATCTGGCCCCCCGGCTTCCTTAGGCCCCTGCTTCCCAAGCTGGCCCAGATGGATGGAAGAGAGGCGGGTGGCCACGTCGACTACGCCAAGGGGCTGAGGGGGAGAAGGCAGGATGGGAGTTTTGTCTTCTCCAAGTGCTGGGGGGTCAATCGCAGATCCACAGGCAGGGCTGTGGCTGAGCGTACTGGCATGTGAGGCAAGGAGGTGAATGCTGATGCGTTTGGTACAGAAGACGGTGCTGTCCAACTCCAAGGTATCCGAGGTGCTAGGAAGGGCCCGCCTGTTCGCTCCAGCATCCTCCTGAGGGAACTGCTGGCCGACCATGGGAGACTTCCACTGCCGGTTCCTGGTGAGGAGATCACACTGCAAGCTGGGGCTCTTGAAACAAGCCTGTTCAAAGTGGCCGCCTGGCCTTGGCTTCTTCTCAAAGCCTCTTGCAGTCAACTTCCTCACAGCCTCAGTGAACCGAACCTCCTTAGCCAGAGCCTGAGAAACAAAGCTGCCGTCCAGGCCACAGAGGGGCAGCTCTGCTCTGGTGGCTAAGTGACTCCGGGTGTACGGGGCAGAGGCCACGCTGGTGGTCAAAGTGTCTAAGGAGCTAGGGGCAGACAGGGTACCAGGGGTGGGGGCCTCACCAAGGACAGTGCCATCGCTCATGGGCACCTTGTGTTCCACAGGCTGGAGGGCACAGTCCCCGGTGCCCCCCGAATGATGCCAGGGGACAAGATGGATCGTGGGGGAGGATACTGGCTTCAGGCCCTCTGGGGCCTTCGATAAAGGCACTTTAGTGCTATTTGGCCGCATGAAGGAGTTGTTATTCAGCGTGGGCTTGTAGGCAGAGGGGGCAGCGAGCGAAGATGGGATCTTCCCTGAGATGGCAGAGGCCAGGCTCTTCCCTGAAGGGTTTTCCCCGGCCGCTCCCAGTGAGAGGTATGGATCTGTGGATGAGGACGCCATGGGCTGGGCCATGGGGGAGAACGTGAAAGAAGGGGCCTTATTGGCAGTGAGTCTGACGGGGAGGCTCTTCTGAGGGAGAGAGAGAGGTTTTCTTTCCGGCAGGCCTGAGCGCAGGCAGAAGGACTCCAGCTGCTGGTAGGATTTGTGTGGGTAGCTGGCGCGGCGGTAGAGCAGGGTCCCGCTGAACAGGTCCGGGAGGGAGGGCAGGTAACAGGAGCTGCTGGGGCCCGCAAGGACAGCCGAGTGCCCCGAGCTACATAAAGCGCTGGAGCAGAAGAAATAGGCCGGCTGTGGCGGAACACCCAAGAGGCCAGGGCCCAAGCCCGCTGACAGTGTCCCCACGTGCTTCCTCTCCAGCTTCCAGATTGGCTTCACCTGCTGATGGGCCTGCGCCCAGCCTCTGCCCTCAGAGGGTCTCTCCGGTGGCCGGACGGGCACAGAGCCCGAGGGGCCACTCTGCTTGAAGCTGTTTCCCTGGCGGAGGCCAATACTGTAGTGCTCGGTTCCTGCTGAGGCCATGAGGGGCACCCATCATGGCCACATGGCCTCGTGGCCAGACTCGGAACAGGTGCCACGCACCTCCAGTAGTAGCGGCTGCATCCTCAACATCTATCCACCTGGAGGGAGGAGAATCCATTGAGGATGTTACTGTCCCGGGAGGACAGAGCATGGGCTACAGGGGTCCTTGGAGAAGCAACAGAGCCCCACCTCTGTTCCCCTGGGGCAACCAGCTATAGCTGTCATTTAGGACCCTGAGAGAAGGACACTGGACTCCTACGGGGTTTTCAGGGGTCTTCCAGCTCCCTCGTGCAATCAGGGCCAGCTTTGTCAAGGACTGGGACTTTACAGCTCCACCGAGGGGTCTGCTCATGTGTTCCCGCTCCCTCGGAGCCCTCTGCTCTTTCTCCAGAGAAAACTACATCTCTCTGTCTCACCATCCGTGACTTCTCGGAGTGGCTTCCTTCCTCTCCTAAGCCTGGTGGGGCTCGGAATAAGGCAAGTCGGGGGGTGGCAGAGAAACCAGCCGGTATCTTCCTCCTCCCCAACCAATTCTGAAAGCTCAGGGGTCACTTGAGAAACCTATTTTACATCTACTCATCCCTGACCAACTCTTGGTGGCCCCTGGTGTGGTCTACTTTTCACAGCTAGGTGTGACAAGATGAGATACAAGCAGAGAATTCCCCCTGCTGATCTCCGGAGTTCACTCAGAAGCTGAGACAGTAACTTCACCTCTTCAAGCGTCTGGCCAGCTATACAGACTTAGAGCCCATCCCATGTGTCGTTGGGAAAAAGAAGAAACAAAATGGAACTGGACACCAACATTGTTTTTACTTAAAGTGACCTTATTTACAGCAGCCACGTGGGACAGGAGAGTTTAGGGGGTAGAAAACAGGGGAAGGAGGAGAGCTTGCTTTATCCCAAGCCTCAGGCATCAGTTTGGGCTGATCCTGGTGGGGTGGGGGGGAAGCGGCGGAGAGCAGGGAGGGAGGGCCTGTCTTGGGCCCTCATTTGATGTTTCCTCTACGGCAAAACCAGCCAGTTAATTCTGAGTTCCAAACAGTTGTTAGGCATGGTCACTTACTTTCTAAATCAAAGTCACAAAATAATCTCCAGTTTTCACAAATGACAGCATCCAGAGGGGGAAAAACAAGACTCTTCTATAAGAAGTCACTCATCTGGGATAATTCTGAATGGAATCCTGGCATCCTTTCCAAGGAAGTGTTTTTGCAGTGGCTAGAGGGAAAGAATTAGCAGAGAATTTTTTTGTTCAAGTTACTTTTAAAATACTAACTTCAACGGGGAGAGGACCTCGTATTCTGATATGAGACTAATGGCCAAGAAGATCCACGACTCCTGCCTCCACCCGTACGAACCACTGCTGTTGTCTATGAACACAGAGCCTACAGAAGCCACATGACGTCATTCTCTTTTCATGTAAAGGCTGACTTAACGTGGATTCTTTCTCAAGGAGAGAGGACAAGAACCACAACTCATGACTGCCAACATTCAATATCACAGTGGGCTAAAAACAGCCTAAGTTCTAAAACTAGGTTTTGACGCCAGTAACCTCAAAGTAAGGAGACAGAAAATGGACCTCCACCAAGTCTAAACCACCGAAGTACGGTGCAGGGGCTAATTATATTCCGTGCATTTATGGAAGGCAGCTATGCTCACCACTATACCACCAACGCGTATTCCGTGCATTTATGATAGCGAAGCAGACATAATGGAAGAGTCAAAGCCCGCCAGGGGCTTTACCAGACCACGTGTGTGTGTTGTGTACACTCAACAGATTCAGTCCCAACTCACGTCATCCTCTTTCAGGAATCCATGTCTTGCCCTACCCGTGCAAGCCAACAGATACACCAAAGTGACAAGAGAGAAGGGCCAAGGAAATGGAACTGCACTGGTCGGCTTAAAAAATACCCGCTTGTGGTTCCTCACGTGCATCCTGCTACCTCAGACCTTCACGCCTTTACAAGTGCTCCTCCCTGGCGTCCTTTCCTTCTCTTTGACCAGACGTGAAAAGTACTCAACTTGAATACCCCTTCTCCAGGGAGCCTTCCCAGACTCTCCACTTTGAAGAGGATGCCTCAGCCGTGTGCAGGCCACTGTCGCTGCTTCTACAACCCTGAACTTGAATAATGCACCACTCATCTGCCCAGGAGCCACACGTGCATTTTCCGCTAGCTCGTGTCCCCCACAGCGTCTGGAACACAATATTCGCTCAGTATTCTATTGAAAGAATAAGCTGCAAAAGTTCCGTAAATGAAGGGGACCCACACTGGCAGTGATCAACATTGATCTGGGCACCTAACAAATGCCAGGTGCTGTGCTAGGCACTTTACCTCCGTTCTCTTATTTAATCCTCACAAAAACCTTACACTCAATTTACTAACGATGAATCCGAGAATCAGAAAAGCTAAGTAACTCTTCTATAATTAAACAACCAATAATGAGTGGTGCCAAGACTAAAACTCAAGTTTGTCTGACTCCACATGCCTCAGGAAGGAAACACACGCTCAGTCCCTGTCCCCTCAATTAGCCTTAAGTTTCAGGGACAAGACAAAGCTCAGGTTGGAACCACTCTCCCAGTTCATACTGAGCCCCTTGGGGGTGAAGCCTGTAAGAGCATGCATTCTCCCATCCCACCCCCCGCCATGCACACTGCACACCACTCCAGGGCCGGGTGAACAGAACCCTCCACTCCTCCCTTCTGCGCACACCAGGCAGCATCTGCCTCTCTGCGTTGTAGCACATGAATCTCCAGAACCAGGAATACTGAATGTGAGTGGCCTGGCATTTGGCTAGCTTGACTGCTAATCCAAATGAGGAAGAGGGAAGCCAAGAATACACTCCCACCCTCTTCAGAGACTGCGGGTGGCCCGCTCGCAGGCAGAGTGCAAAGCCGGCCAGCTGGGCAAGTGCCAGAGAGTCAAGGGGACCTCATCTCTCTAGCGCGATTCCAGATCTCTTATGTCTTTGCAATGGCTGTTCCCCACACCTTGTTTCCTCTCACAGTCCCCCTGATGTGTAGGATGGCAGCTTAGAAAAGAGCCACCTGTCTTCCTAAGGAAGCATTATCTGGACACAGGGGCCAGGCAGATGAGAAGATGGTTTTGTAGAAGTCTCTTTCCGGGAAAGGGCTCCATTGACAGTAAAAGATGGCCAGGGTTGGCTAAGATGACTGTCAGGAACTGCCAAACAAAACAAGTCTGTCATGTCAGATAATCTGCACAGACGAGATTCAAGAACATGAGGCAAACAGTATCACTCATAACAGTACCACATACAAATGTTCTGACCTGGTATCACAGTTCCTGCCTCAGAAGTACTGTCTGGTTTAGATGAGGAAATGGTTGCTAAAAGCAGCCCTCTTCCTTCTCTTTACAGAGATTCTTGATGAAATCAAAACCCCATGCGGAAGGGAAGCAGGGACCTGGCCAGAAAATTCAGGCAACCCGGGTCCCAGGACCCTCTGACTGCCACCACAGGCCACCTTTTCCCAGACATGGCCTTTAACAGCATTGCCACTCAGGTGCCAAGGAAGAACCCCATCTTCCTACAGGAATGAGGAATGACAAACTGAAAAGTCCTGGGTGGTCTAAGATATAAGAAGTAGAGGAAGTGAGAAAATAGTTGCAAAATACGACACCCTGAGAATTGTGGTTTCTGCCATAAAGTCAGAGTCTAGACTGGCAAACATTGTCTGGCAGCCAGCCCCCACGGACAGCATACACTCACAAGGCTCTTCTTCCCGGAGGCCACAAAGCCTGTCCCCTGTGCTATACCCTGGGCTCCTGACACAATGCCTGGGAGATCCTTCTGTCCATTTCCCTCAAGTTTCTAAGTGCACTGTGATGACACACACTTGATGTGTCTGTGTGTGCCTACAGTTCTCACAGACGGCCTGCCCATCTCAAAGGAAACATTTTAGGATGAGACATCAAAGGCAAGAGAACAAGAAGGAAAGGCATTTATATACATAGGAGGCCTCACACACAGGGTACTAACGGAAGCCTTGTTTTAAAAACACCCAACTAAAGCAAACCTAAACTTAGAGTAATTGGTGATTATATAAATTAAAGGATTTACAGATCCCATTATTTTCATTAAATTTTCATACACTTTTAAACCACATATTGGGCTCTCTGCTCAGCGGGGAGCCTGCTTCTCCTTCTCTCTCTCTCTCTCTCTCTCTCTGCCTGCCTCTCTCCCTACTTGTGATCTCTCTGTCAAATAAAAAAAATAAAAATAAATCTTTAAACCACATATATCTCCTACTTAAAAATAACCAAAGGCACTCATACTTACTCTCTCTGACTAAACCTAAGGGATCCACCATCGGTCGACCCTCCAATCGACAGTTTGTGAGGAACTTACTTGATGAGGAGTAAACACACTGACCTCATCTGGAAAAAGGATTTTGAACAATCTATCACATTTCACAGAGCTATTAATCTTCTATCTTTCTTGCTCCTACACATTATCTGTGGGGAATAGGAGGACTTAAGGGCTGAAGAGGGGACACAAACACAATTCTATCGTCCACAGAGTGCGAGTTTAGAAGCCTGTTTCTGGTTAAGTTCCTTAAAGTCCAAAGAGGAAAATGCCCAGCTGAAAAGAAAGGTTAGTTTAGGGCAGAGCAGCTGAGGAGCAAGTTCTTGGGAAGGAGAGTCTCTCTGAAACAGCTCTCAGAACATTCGAATATGTTTATGCCAAAACAAAGTCTTGGGGTACCTGGCTGGCTCCGTCAGTTAAGCATCTGACTCTTGATTTCAGCTCAGGTCTTGATCTCGGGGTCATGAGTTGAAACTCTGTGTTGGGCTCCATGCTAGGAGCCCAAACTAAAATAATTTAAAAAATTAAAATAATTAAGGGGCACCTGGGTGTCTCAGTGGGTTAAGCCGCTGCCTTTGGCTTGGGTCATGATCTCAGGGTCCTGGGATCGAGTCCCACATCGGGCTCTCTGGGGAGCCTGCTTCCCCCTCTCTCTCTCTCACTGCCTGCTTCTCTGCCTACTTGTGATCTCTGTCAAATAAATAAATAAAATCTTTTTTAAAAATTTAAAATAATTAATAATTTAAATAATTAAATGATTTTTAAAAATACCAAAGATCTGGGGGCGCCTGGGTGGCTCAGTGGGTTAAAGCCTTTGCCTTCGGCTCAGGTCATGATCCCAGGGTCCTGGGATGGAGCCCCACATCGGCCTCTCTGCTCAGCAGGGAGCCTGCTTCCCCCTCTCTCTCTGCCTGCCTCTCTGCCTACTTGTGATCTCTCTCTCTCTCTGTGTCAAGGAAATAAATAAAATCTTAAAAAAAAAAATACCAAAGATCTGGAAGAATTTATGCTAAACTATTATGGCAGATACCTTGGGGAGACGGGTGAGATGAGGATGGGGCAGGGGTGGGGGAACACTTCTCTAGTTTGCTTGTTTAGTCTTTCAAAACAAACAAACAAACAACCACGTGACACTTGTGTGCAGTATTCTGAGAGTCTCCAGGGCACTACTGCTCCTTTCGGAGCTTCCTATTCAACACTGCACTGGAAATTCTAGCCAGTGCAATGAGGCAAGAAAAAGAAATTAAATGCATGTAGATTATAAAGGAAGAAGTGAAACTATGCTTACTTGCCAGAGACATCATCTTGTACACAGAAAATCCTAAGAAATCTACAAAAAACTACTAAAATAAGCAAGTTTAGTAAGATTATAGGATAGAAGATCAAGATACAAGAACTGATTTATTTCCATACACTAACAAGTAAAAACAAATTAAAAAAGTACACTGAAGGAGCGCCTGGGTGGCTCAGTGGGTTAAAGCCTCTGCCTTTGGCTCAGGTGATGGTCTCAGGGTCCTGGTATCGAGTCCCGCATCGGGCTCTCTGCTCAGCGGGGAGCCTGCTTCCTTCTCTCTCTCTTTCTCTGTCTGTCTCTCTGCCTACTTGTGATCTCTGTCTGTCAAATAAATAAATAAAATCTTTAAAAAAAAATACACTAAAAACTACAAAACACTCCCCAGAGAAATTAAAAAGTTAAATAAATGGGGACGCCTGGGTGGCTCAGTTGGTTAAGCAGCTGCCTTCGGCTCAGGTCATGATCCCAGCGTCCTGGGATCGAGTCCCACATCGGGCTCCTTGCTCAGCAGGGAGCCTGCTTCTCCCTCTGCCTCTGCCTGCCACTCTGTCTGCCTGTGCTCCTTCGTTCTCTCTCCCTCTCTCTCTGACAAATAAATAAATAAAATAAAATAAAAAAGATTTAAAAAAAAGTTAAATAAATGGAGAGATATAACATGTTCATGAATTAGAAGACTCAATACTGTTAAGATGGCGATTCTTTTTTTTTTTTTTTTTTAAAGATTCCATCTATCTATCTGACAGAAAGAGAGATCACAAGTAGGCAGAGAGGCAGGCAGAGAGAGAGGAGGAAGCAGGCTCCCCGCGGAGCAGAGAGCCCTATGCGGGGCCCGATCCCAGGACCCTGAGATCACAACCCAAGCCGAAGGCAGAGGCTTAACCCACCGAGCCACCCAGGCACCCCTAAGATGGCGATTCTTCCCAAACTGACCTATGGAGTAAACGCACTTCCTATCAAAATCCCAACAGGCTTTTCTGGAGAAACTGATAAGCTGATCCTAAAATTTATACAGAAATGGAAAAGACCCAGAACAGCCAAAAACAATTTTGAAAAAAAAAAAGAAAAAAATTGAACTTATACTACCTGATTTCAAAATTTAGTATAAAGCTATAGTAATCAAGATAATGTGGTATTTGCATAAGAACAGACATACAGATCAACAGAACCAAACAGAGTCTAGAAATAGACCCTTCCATTTATGGTGAATTATTCACAATAAAGTTGCATATGTACTTAATGAGGAAAAGGATAACCTTTAACAAATGATGTTGGAACAAGTGGCTATTCATGTACAAAATAATGAACTTGGACTCTTACTTTAGACCATAAATTAACTCAAACTGGATCAGAGAGCTAAATATAAGAACTAAAACTATAAAACTTCAGGCAGAAAACATAGGAGAAAATGTTATTGACTTTGGGCAATTGAAAATTTTTAAGAGAAAATGTGCTAACAGTCCAGCTGTTGGGGTGCCTGGGTGGCTCAGTCATTAAGTGTCTGCCTTCTGCTCAGGTCACAATCCCAGGGTCCTGGAACCTAGTCCTGCATCGGGACTAGAGCAGAGAGCGTGCTTCTTCCTCTCCCACTCCTCCTGCCTGTGTTCCCTCTCTCTCTGTCTCTGTCAAATAAATAAAATCTTAAAAAAAAAAAAAGTCCAGCTGTTAACTGGATTATATCAATGAAGAATTTAGAAAAACACTAGTGAGAGAATGAAAAGAAAAATTTACAAACTAGGAGAAAATATTTGCAATTTTAATGGACTTGTATCCAAAACATGCTATGAACTCTCACAACTCAAGAAGATGAAAACCAACCCAATTTAAAAAATGTTTAAATAGGCAATTTTGAAGATAAGCAAAACCTCTGAAATAAATATTTCACTAAACAGATATATAAGTGACGAATAAGCACATGAAAAGATGATCAATATCTTCAGTCATTAGGAAAATGACAATTAAAACCACAATAAGATACTACTTACCCACCCACTAGAATGGCTATAACCAGCATGCACTGATAACAGTGTTGACCAGAATATGGAGAAATTGGAATCTTCCTACATTGCTGATGGGAATATACATTGCTACAATAATACAGCCACTCTGAAAACCATTATGAATTTTGGGTGCCTGGGTGGCTCAGTGGGTTAAGCCTCTGCCTTCAGCTCAGGTCATGATCTCCAGGTCCTAGGATCAAGCCCCACATCGGGCTCTCTGCTCAGCAGGGAGTCTGCTTCCCCCTCTCTCTCTGCCTGCCTCTCTGCCTACTTGTGATCTATCTGTCTCTCTCTCTCTGTTAAATAAATAAAATCTTTAAAAAAAAAAAACATTCTGAGTTTTGTAAAAACTAATATATAATGACCCAGCGATTCCACTCCCAAGTATCTACCAAAGAAAAATTAAAGCATTATGTCCAAACACTTACACATGAATATTCATATTCATAGCAGCATTTTTCTTAATAGGCAAAAACTAGAAATAATCCAAATGTCCATCAACTGGTAAAGTAATAACAAAATATGATATATCCATTTAATGGAATGTTACTCAGCAATAAAAGGCAACAACCTGAATTAACCTCAAAAACATTCTGCTAAGAAAAAGAAGCCAGAACAAAAGGCTATATATTTTAGGATTCAACTTTTATAAAATTTCTAAAAAAGACAAAATTATAGAGATAGAAAGTAGATCAGTGGTTGCCTGAAGCTGAGGATGGGAACAAGGAATGACTATAATTGGGAATGAGGGAACTTTATGGGGTGATGAAAGCGTTCTAGAAGCAGATGGTAGGGGCACCTGGGTGGCTCAGATGGTTAAGTGTCTGCCTTTGGCTCAGGTCATGATCTCAGGGTCTTGGGATCAAGCCAGGCATCAGGCTCTCTGCTCAGTGGGGAGTCTGCCTCTCCCTGTCACTCTCTCTGCGTGCCCTTGCTCTCTCTCTCTCTCTCTC
>RCUC01112111.1:0-14946 GCA_003697995.1 Taxidea taxus jeffersonii | reverse complement strand
AATTTTCCTCTCCCACTTGTCTGTCTGACAAATGCCCATTCATCTTCCCAGACTCATATTAAATGTCAGTGTAATCACATGTCATTTTTTCCACAGTCTTTCTAAGTCTCCAATCTGGCAATGATGAATCCCTGCCATGAGTACTTCTATCGTCACACCAACAGCATGATATTTCTTCTGTTTACAGGTCTGCCTTTCCCCTATGGAAATGGAGCTTCCTTAAAGGCTGGCTCTTTCCCCTATCATACTTTGGATCTGCAGGCCCCAGTACAGCGCCTGATCAACAGTGCTCAGAGAAGTTTTATTAGTGACTGATACAATATGTAAGGAGTCCACCAGCACTCAGATTCTCTGGAAAAAGATACTAAAAATATCTGCAAGGAGAGAGGGAAGGGGGAAAAACTGGAGATAGATAAGAATTTATACTCACGTTAAGTCATCGTCCCCACATGTGAGGGTTTAGGAGCTAGGATTATTTTTTTTTAAGATTTTATTTATTTGACAGAGAGAGAGAGATCACAAGTGGGCAGAGAGGCAGGCAGAGAGAGAGGAGGAAGCAGGCTCCCTGCTGAGCAGAGAGTCCCATGCGGGGCTTGATCCCAGGATCCTGGGATCATGACCTGAGCCAAAGGCAGAGGCTTTAACCCACTGAGCCACCCAGGCACCGGTAGGAACTAGGATTATTAATGTAATAATTACTTCGTGGTAACACCATTTGTTATATTCTTACATATTTCAATTTTTCTTGGTCTTTAAAAAAAAGAATGCTGGGATGATAAGATCAGTTCCATAAAACCTAATAAAGAGTACACAATCAGGAAATAACATAATTTGGAATAAGGCATTCTACACTGTTTGTGATAAAGCCTTGATGCTCTACATAAAATAATTTGTTTCTTAAATATAAGACTTCTGGGATTCACAATAATATGTAACTATAGCCATCTTGAAGAAAAATCGTGACTCAAATTTATTAGTCCCTGGAAATTTTAAATTTATATATATATAATACATATGTGTATATAAATGTATAATATACATATAAAAATTTTAAATTTACATATAAAATATATCATATATTTTATTTATGTTCATTATATACTACTTATATATTTATATAATACATGAAATTAAATATTTGTTTATTATATTTATATTAGTTATATATTAAAATACACATAATATATAAATATAAATAAAATATGAAATTATTTATAATTATTTATATTTTATTACATATTATATATTTGTCTTATGTATATTTTATTTATATTTATATTACTTATATATTTAAATACATACATAATGTATAAAAAGAAAAATATAAAATCATATATATTTCTAATACATATAAATAATATAAATATATATATATATATAGAGAGAGAGAAATAGAGGGAGAGAGAGAAAAATCACCAAATTTCTTATACCTAAATTGTGTTAGTCAAAATCTTAATAACAAAGATTTCACTTCAGTGACATTCAAGATTCTACACTGTATTTTTAACACATCAGATGCAGCTACAATTATATTTATGTCAGAGTTGAAGCTTGTCAAGTAGCTTATTAATTTTTTCTAAATGCTTGGCTGGGTAAATTTTGGCTTATTAAACAATTATAAGTTGTCAGTCACTGTAAATGGATTTACTTGTATAGTAAATACTAGACTAATCTGTTAGGGACTATTTAAAAAACAGAAATTAGTTATCCTTAAGTAGACCTATTTCCACTTAAAACAGACAGGAATAAACTGGTGATGAGAAAGGAGACCATTAACTTTGAGGCAGAGACTGGGTGTCAAAGAAGGATGGGGGGAGAAATTTTGAAATCATAACTCTTTGAAGGAAAAAAAAAACCACATAAGAAGAGAAGGAAGCCCAGTGAATTGTCTAGGGAGTGTTGGTTTCCTGTGTGAAGTGGCACAGAGAGCATATGGAATGCCACCACTCCCATGAGCCCAGGAAGACTCGGTCAGAGACATGCTTGCTGCAAGTGATCATTCACACATTTATAGACCGTGCTATGATGACTCCTTGCAGATGGCTTCCCTGCCTCTGGGACAATGTCCTGGACAGTCAGGTGTCCAGGGGAATGGCAGCTATCCGGAACATCACACAGAGCTCATGGGGCGTGTTCTTAGTTGTTGGTGGCACCTCTGCTGGTATGGGAATGATTTTAGGGGCTCACTAATGAATTTTTTAAAATTATATATTTTCCACATATTGTGAGCATATTAGAAAAAAGAGAACTAGCACAGTATACCCCTCATTTTGTGGATGTCATTTCTTTGGATGAAGTGGAGTTAAACCAAAAATAGTGAGTGGACTTGGAAATATCCTAAAGAAAAACATTAAGTAAATAAGGATACAGAAGACAGGCAGTTTAGGTAAACACACAGGAGTTTTGCAAAGTCTTAAGCTTCTTTGGTACAAACTGATCAAGGAGTAACTACTCGAAGATTTGTGACAATGCATTTTTTTGGTTTATAAATCAGGGACTGGATAACTTGACTCTAAATCTACCAAAGACATAGTCTAAAAGTCTGGATTGTGTTGAGGTTGCTTCTTAGAATGGAGGAGGTGCCATGGAATGGAAACTCAGAAACATCACCAACAAGATTTCAGTGGACTGTGCTGATTTTGAGGCTAACAGAAGCTGCTGAGTACATTCCTATGTAGCACAAAATTAGAGGTGAAAACTTCAAGAAAACTTACTTTCCTTTTCTAATTGTGTTTCTGCCAAGCAGGGGACCAAGCACCGGATCTAGTGTTTCCTCCAGATTTTCCACTAGGATGACATCTCCAAAGGCCAAAGCAGTTTCAATGGCATTCAAAAACCTGAAAATTCAATCAGAATTGAGATAATAGTATGTAAATAAACACAGGAAGAATGTTCAAAATTATTTATATTAAATTATATTTGATTTAATGTAGATTTTTAAAAATGAGACAGACTAACTTAGAGAAAACTATTTCATAAAGTATTCAACTAGGTTACATAGAAATTCATGATTAGATTTTGAGATGAATTACACAGTGATATTTTCTAAGTGAAATTCAACAGTATGAAAAAGCCCATGTGTAAATTAGTTCTTTTGACAATAACCATTGTTGAGACAAATGTAACTTTCCCAAGCACCATAAATTTAAATTCATTTAACAGGTCCCTTTTTTGAGAAAAAAAAGATCCAAAATATATTAAATGCCTTGTGGTTTAGTCAAGCATTGATTTTTTTTTTTAAACCTTTAAGTTCTGTCATGGCAAGTGGTAAATTATCACTATATTTCATCCTCCCTCTCCAAACATAGGCTCTCCCCCTCAAAAATAATTTCTTCAAGGTTTCAGATAAGCAAAGAGTACATTTATCTGCACAACGGCAGAAATTCCTTATTTCATTTTCTATGTGAAAAGATGATGAAAGGGTCAAATCAAATACTAGTAAGTCTAAAATTATTCAATATTAACTGAAGACCAACTATGTCCAAGACAAATTTATCAAACAGTATTGTCATGAGGCGCCACTGACAGAAAGTCTCAGAATAGATTCAGTTCTCCAAGGTATACAAAACTTGACTAGGAAATTCTCTTCAGACAGTGTTGGGATTGTAGGCACGCTAAAATCCTACAAGAGGCCAGGTACATGTTTGGGAATAGACTTCTCACCCACTGACCACTGCTGTGTTGCCACATGCCAAATGTCCTCAGGAAAAATGGCCCATCCTGTTCCATTCTTGGCCTTAGGAAACCAACCTATCTTTCCACTTGGGTGCAGGGTTTGTTCTCACCTTCAGCTTAATTTCATCTTCAGGTAAGTGGATGCCACCTAACAGAGAGGCCCTTTCTACAAAGATACTTTATGTGAAACGTGAGCAAGCAGGTAAACAACACTGCCCCATTTCACAGTAGCAGAGAGGGCAGGCAACACCGGGACTTGGCAAAAATCAGACCCATTTCATGGCCATTCAACAGAAAGCCAATCCTTCTGATTTCACGTACCCTTTCTGGCCCAAATGTGTGACCTTCAGGTCCGCTCCGTACTTATTCTTGATCCATTTAATTCCCTGCTGCTGGGGATCGATCATCAGGGGCCAGCGTTCACAGTGTGTCAGGATAGTGGCGTTTTCAGTTGACATTCTGTCACTGGGCAGCCCCTCATTATTCCAGGTGGCAATAGTAGCGTCGTCTGTCAACATGGCAACCAGGTCCAGGCCTTCGGTTATGGGGATGGAAACCTTGAGAATCAGAGTTGAATGCAGTCAACTGCCAGCATGGGAGAGAAAAGACTCCATGCAACAGACAAGAAAACGAGAGATGAAAGCCAAGACAACTCCTGCCAGTTCTCTCTGGGCTCTCGGAAGCCAAATGCAGCTCTTACCATGGAACACAATTTGACCCTATAAACATGGTATTGACGGCTCTGAAATTTGTCAAATGCAGTATTCAACATGTGGTTCATTATTGTGCCTGACTTCAAGAGAAAGAAACATGGCCCTAGGCAGACATCAATGGCTGTTCCCCCAAGGGGAGGGGGGCTAAGACACCAGAAAGGACCACAGGAGAACAGAAATGTACTTGCTCCAGGGGTCATTGTCCCACATGAGCAAGGCTCAAACGCAGCATCTTGCTCAGGCAATTCATCCTATAGCATAGGCCAACAGTACCAAGAGATGACTTCTCTTCTGTGGGTAGGTTGACGGGATATATTCTTTGCCCAGGGGCTGAGATGGCAGCCTTGCAGTGCCTAGCATGAGGGAAGGGAGGGGCATGGGGCAGAGGGAGAGAAGCAAACTCCTTGCTGAGTGTAGAGCCCTGGGGGTGAGGGGTGTTGATCTCACAACCTTGAAATCATGACCTGAGCTGAAATCACAAGTTAGATGCTCAGAACTGACTGAGCCACCCAGGTGTCCACAACAACTGTTTAAAGAGTAAGGATCAGGGGCGCCTGGGTGGCTCAGTGAATTAAAGCCTCTGCCTTCGGCTTGGGTCATGATCTCAGGGTCCTGGGATTGAGCCCCGCGTCAGGATTTCTGCTCAGCAGGGAGCCTGCTTCCTCCTCTCTCTATCTGCCTGCCTCTCTGCCTGCTTGTGATATGTGTCTGTCAAATAAATAAAATCTTAAAAAAAAAAGAGTAAGGATCATTCTTCACAAAAGTGGACTTTACAGAAAATACACAAGACTATAGAAGGGAATTTATTACAGAATTTCTTCATTCGGTCATCCACCACCAAATATTTATGGAGCACCTCCTATGTACTAACCCCCGTGTGGTGGCTGGGTGGGGGGCTTACATGGAAACATGCCTCCATTAGAGAGGACAGTAAAAGCCCTATGTAGAGTGGGCCAGGGGCAGGGGGTGGGGGGCTGGGGTGTAGCAGCAGCCGGAGTCAAGACCTACTGGTTGACCAGGGATCTGTAGCAAAGAAAATGGCGGCAGGATTCTTACAGTAGAGCTGCGATGCAATTCATGTCACTACCTCTAGAGAAGGTAGCACCATAGTCCTACTGTCTCTGACCACAATGTTATCTTAGCAATAAACTCCATCTCCTACCAACAAGCCTTGGGACTGGCACAGAGTTTTCTCAAAGAGACATGAAAATCACTGTCTTTTAGAACAAGCATCCTCCTATTAGCAAGGAACCTGCAGCTTTAACTTCTTAACTTCGACTCAAGGGAAACAACTTTTAACAACTGGAGGCTTTAAATAACTTGAAGTTCTGATGCTACAAGGAATAAGAGACAGTATACATGTAGATCTTGTGTCCAAATTCCACAGTTTGAATTGCTCAAGCACCTGCTGGGAGCACAGTTGAGTGCAGGGGATCAAAGAGACCCCCCCCCATTTTTAAATGGTCATTTTAATCTACTGGGGGAAACAGAGCAGGTAGCTCACACCAAAGATCCTGTCTGCCGTGTGATACTTTGACACTGAAATTTTTAGACACAAATTTCAGGATATTTTCTTGATAGCACTGTGTTCAAAGAGTTGCAGGAGTACATCAAGAAATTTTTTTCATTGGAATATTTTTAGATATTTACATCACAGGAATCATTTTCACAATCAACTTTAACCTAGGTTAAGGCAGGGGAAAATAAGCCTCAATTCATAGAGGTAGACAGTATATTGCTGAGTGAAAGAAGTCAGTCAGAGAAGGATAAATACCATATGATTTCACTCCTATGTGGAATTTAGGAAATAAAACAAACGAGCAAAGAAAAAAAGGCAAGGCAAAAAAAAAAGAGACTCTTCAATACAGAGAACCAACTGATGGTTACCCGAGGGGAAGTGGGGGGATGGCTGAAATAGGTGAGGGGATTAAAGAGCGCACTCATCATGATGAGCACTGGGTACGTATAAAACAGTTGAATCACGACACTGACTCCGGAAACTAATCACACTGTACACCAATTATACCGGGATTATAGTGAAACAACCGTGAGGCTGCTGAATTAAAACAACGAAACAAAACACATTTCTCCGAAAAGGACGGTGACAAAACTAATAGCATTTATATGGCTTTAAGTGTTTACAAAAGTAATTCACATACATTCACTCTTTTCAATGTCTCATTTAACGTAGAGGAGTTCTGCCAAGTAGACCTCTTTGCTTGTCTGTTTTCGCTTAGGACACTGAGGCGTAGAGAGGCTAAGAGCACTAATGACTCCTTGTTTTGTTCTGTCTGTTAATTGCTAGGTCAGACTGATGAGCAGACTGTAAATGCCTCCATGAACATGTCCAGGTCTCTGTCATGTGTGCTAGAGGACAATAGCTCTGGATGGAAACAATTTTGGGTAACATTTTTCTTAGACCCACAGGCCATGTATGACTACTAACCCTGTCTTGTTGGGTCACCACTCTCTGAGCTACTCTTTGGAAGAAAGCAATTTTGAGTAACAGTTTAATTTGGACCCTCCAGGCCACATATGCCCACTGTCCCTGTCCTTTCAGTCCCTGCTATGCTGCTCTGTTTCTTCCCCATCCATCCTCCAGACTCCTGCCCCTGACGCTGCACATTCTGACAACCCTTCCCACAAGCCCTCTACTAGCCTGGTCCCATTTGGACCAAAGTACCTTGCTCCCACTACCCATTCATTTTCACCAAAATACCAGCTCTCACCTAAGGCAGTGGTTCTCAACCCCACGCTGCATTTTAGAATGTGCCAGAATGCTGCCAATGTATAGTCTCCCACCACTAATGACTCAACTTCAACCAACATCACTGTATTTTAAAAGCTCACACCCACGTAATCTCAGCATGAGGCTGGGGGGCAAGAATGGCTTCCCTTAGGTCTTACTTCACTTCAGGGCTTTCTCAAGTAGACTGTTTTCTTAATACTCTCAGAACTCAACACATGTGTAGGAAAACAGTTGTCATTCTTCTTACTTCCCTACAGGTCATTCCAAGACCACTGCTCCCATTCTTTAATAAAAAATGCCACCTCTGAGGCTCATGGAATCCAGTTACACAATCCTCTATGTGCCTCCTCATATTAATTATTAAAGATGTAGCCACTGGTCCTTTTTGCCTTTCTAAGTTTTGCTATCAATCTGTGACAACTTCAATTCCCATATAGATGATGAATCTAATCTCTGGCCTTGACATCCTTCATGCCAAAACTCTGCACTCTCTTTCCCCTCTGGCACTCTGGATGAAAAGGCAGAGGGAGAGGAAAGTAACAGGACCACCGAGGAGGATGACACAATATCCCCAACCCTGGATTCCCCACACGCCACCCCCCATGCGCGTGACGTTTCTAATCAGGTGTTACACTATCTCCTTCCTTAGATGACAACCACTGTCCCAGACCTTGTAATAATCTGAAATCATTTCATTGAAATCTAAATGTCTAATCCCCACTTGATTAAACATGACTGTCTATATCTCTCACCTTTAAACATAATACTTTCTCTAACCAACGGTACTAAGATACTTAGTCTCTTACCTACCATATATTTTTTTATTACAGTGAAATATTTATAACACAAAATTTGCCATTTTAACCATTTTTCTGTGTCTAGCTCAGTGGCAGTAAGTACATTCACACTGTCATGCGACCATCCCAAACATTCCTCTCCACAAATTTTTCATCTTCCCAAACTGAAACTCCATGCCCATTAACTGGTAACTCCCTAGCCCCTCTTCCAACAGCTCTGGGTGACTACCATTGTCCTTTCTGTCTCTATGAATCTGACTACTTTAGATACTTCATGTAAGTAGAATCACACAATCCTTGTCCTTTCATGACTGGCTTATTTCACTCAGCAATAATGTCTACAAGGTTCATCCATGTTGTTGCATGTGACAGAAGTTCCTTCCTTACACTGAATAATAATCCATTGTCTGTATACGCCACCTTTTCTTTATCCACTCATCTACTGAGGGATACAGGGATTGCTTCTACCTTTTGGCTACTGTGAATCACGCTGCTATGAACAAATACACAAGTATTTGAATCCCTTTTACCTCTTTGGGGCATATACCCATAAGCAGAATTGTTGAATCATGGGGTAATTCTGTATTTAATTTTTTGAAAAGCTCTATCATATTTTTAACCACACATTTCTGGCTATACTCACATCTCCTCTAGTCTAATTAGTTAGCACCTTCCATTCCTTAACTGTTCCTCTGCCTGCCCCATGACCTTCTCTGCCTTCATTTTCTTCTGGCTTATCCATCCTGGCTGGATTCAACATCTTTTGTCCTTTCTTTTTGCTCTTACATTTTGAGTATTGCTGATGAAAGCTTTATTACTGTGACTATGCATTTATCTTTTCCAAATTCCTGTTTGGCTTCTTTGAGCTGTTTGGCAACAATTAACATCTATTGTCCTGTTGCCCTCAACAGGCATTTTTGATGTTTTCACTCCACTCACAAATGTCCTCCTAGTGCCATTATGCTCATCTTTGGCCAGGTGGTACTGCATTTCCCCGGCTTCCAGAGAAGAGAGAGACCAGTATGTGTGGCTATGTCAACTTTCTCTCCGGATCTCTATCTCTGACCACTTTTGTCTGCTTCCCTCCCACCTAAGTTCAAAGAATCTTGCTTCTCCAATCTGAAGGTCATTCTACTCCCTCTATTCTGGAGCCTGTCCCTCTGCATTTCTGGGGGCTCACCCTCCTCACCCTTTTATCCTCCACAATTCCTTCTCCCTTTCTTCTCCTGAAGCAAGAAAACATGCTCCCATCTCATTCACACTGAAAAACCAATGCTGCGCGTGCTCCGTGTGTCTCACTCCGCTTACCTCCTTCCCAACACAGGCAAATTCCTCCAAGAATAATGTCTTTTCCTTTTACTCCTTCACCTCCCACTTTCTGTGTAACTCAGTGCAATCTGGCTTTGGGTTTGTCAGACCTTCGTGGTCACAGAAGACCTTCACATTTCCATATGTAAGGATAGCTTCCATTCTTAGCTCTGCTCCCACGAGTCTCTGCGGCTCCAGCATTACCGACCATCCCCATGTTTATACTCTTGCCTCCCAGGGCACCATGTTGGCCAGAGGTGTTCTCCAATCTCTGCTCCTTCTTCATCTTTCTCTACTTCCCAGCACTGAGGCAGTTCCCTTTACTCTAAAGCTCCTCTGACGTGATCTCACCCAAGTGTAGTTCCAACCACTCCCTACACATCGATGGCTCCCAAATCTGACTCTCCACCCAATAATGCTCTTATCCAGCTCCTACTGGTCACCAGCACTTGAATGCTTCAGAGACACTGTGCAGTCATCTTTCTATTACCTTCATCTTTTCTCCCAAACCAATTTTTTAAATATTTTTTTTTACAGATTTTATTTTATTTGACACACAGAGAAAGATCACAAGTAGGCAGAGAGGCAGGCAGAGAGAGAGGAGGAAGCAGGCTCCCCACTGAGCAGAGAGCCCAATGTGGGACTCGATCCCAGGACCCTGAGATCATGACGTGAGCTGAAGGCAGAGGCTTTAACCCACTGAGCCACCCAGGTGCCCTCTCCCAAATCAATTTTAATCTCTGGCAATGGCACCCGCACCTACTGCCTATCTTATCACCGCTCCCGCCTGCAATCCAGGGCTTTGTTTTACCAGTGCTTCCTCCTTGTCTCATCTGGCATCACCCCCGTGCTGGCCATGTCTGCTGTCAGCACTTTGTTCAGCTCACCGTCTTCTGGACTGCCATTGTAACATATGGCCTCAGGAACAATGGTCTCTTCCCCTTCCAAGTCACTGTTCCTTCTGTGCCCAGTGTGAACTTTCAAATGTGTAATTCTGACCAAAGACCTACTTAAAATCCTTCAGTGACTCCTGATGCTTATGGTAAAATTCAAACTCTTGTTTCTTCGTTTATAACATGAGGGGTTTTAATACGGCTCCTAACTAATTTGTCATGTTCATCTGTATTTTCCCGTCTTTAATGATATACCAGTGTATTTACATTATTTGAAGCTTAGTTAACATTCTAAGTCACTTGGAACTCTTTCTGTTTGCCCTGAAGCTATGAAGGAAAGTGCTAACTGTCATTTTGCCCAAAAGGTTCGTCAATTGTTCAATCACCATTCATTGAAAAATCCATTACTTCCCCCACTGATATGCAATGTACATGTAAGCATAGATTCCTTTATTTGAAAATACATATTGATCGTCTGGTAGTTCCTCAAAGGATCAAACAAAGAGCTACTGTGCAGCCTAAAAAAAAAAAAAAACCAACAAAAAAACAAAAAACAAAACCTCACTCCTGCCTATGTACCAAGAGAAATCAAACATGTCTATGCAAAAAAAAAACTTCACACAAATAACCCTAATGTTCACAGCAGTACTTTTCATGATAATCAAAAAATAGAAGCAACCCAAATGCCCACTAACTGATGAATGTGTAAGTAAAATGTGGTACATTCATATAATAGGATATAATTCAGGCTTAACAAGCAATGTCCCGATACAGGCTACATATCATGGATGAACCTGGAAAACATGCGAAGTAAAAGAAGTCAGGCAACAAACACCACACATTCTGTGAGTTCATCCTTAGGAAGTGTTCAGAACAAGCAAGTCTATGGAGACATAAATTAGACTGGTGACTGTCTAAGCCTGGGGAGGATGGAGTGACTGGGGCTAACGGATATGGGGTTTATTCCGGGGGTGATGAAAATGTTCTAGAATGGATTGTGATGACGACTGTACAACTCTGTGAATACCCTAAACACCACTGAAGCGTATACTTTAAGCGGGTGAACTGTATGGTATGTAACTTACATCTCAACGAAGAGATATACTGAGCATTTACGATGTTCTGGGTGCCATTTCAGGATAGAGTAGTTAAAAAAAAAAAACACAAAATCCTTGCTTCTGTGGATCTTACACCACAGTTGAGGGAGAGGAAAGCTCTTAACCACAGCAAAAGAATAAATGAAACAACATATTAGAAAGTGATAAATGTTATGGTGAAAAAAATGGAGTGGGAGGAGGCATGCTGAGGGATGGAGGTTATAATCCTATCCCGGGATCTGAAGATGTTATTTGAACAAAGCCCTGAAGGATGGGAAAGAGATACTTGTATGTCCTGAGAGAAGACTTTAAGCAGATATGACAGCTGGTGCAAAGGGCCTGCATTTATCGGAACATACCTGTGTATTCAAGAAAGGTGGCCCATGAGACTGCAGCAGAGCAGTGAGGAAAAGAATAATAGGAAGCGAGATAAAAGAGTAAGGGGCAAAATCCTAGAGGGCTTTATAAGACTTTCTAGGATTTCTAGCTTTTGCTTGAAGTGCAGTGGTGGGGTGGGGTCATCAGAGGGATTTTCAAAGAAAATTCACTTTCTCTGACTTGCACTGGCTGATACACTGAGATCAGATTTGGAGCAAAGCAACAAATGCAGCAACAGCAGAAGCAGTTAGGAGATTTCTGCAGTTACTCAAGAGAGGGATGGTAGTTTGGCCCAGGATGGGAGCAGAGAAGGTGGGGAAAACTGGTCAGATTCTGAACAGACACTGAAGGTGTAGCCTACAGAATTTCCTAGATGGACTGGATATGAGTGCCAGAGGGAAGCGTCACATCAAGGCGACTCCAAGGTGCTGGGCCCAATAGGGGGATCGAGCTGCTGTTCAACAAGTTGGGAATACTTGGGTAGAAGGGGTTGTGGGGGGAAGGTGAGGATTTCAGTTGGGATACACTGTACGTGAGACATCTTTCAGACACAGGCGTGAAGATGCCAGGTCTGGGCCACAGATATTTGCAAATTACTGATGTACTGGGGACATTTAAAGCCGGAAACCTGGTGAAAAGCAGCTCAAAGAGCTAAGGCCAGGCATAAATCACTGAAGTTGGGGAGAAGAGGAAAAATGCAACGAAGCCCGAAAAGGATTGGTCAATGAGGCAGGAGGAAGATGGGGAAAGGGGAGGTCTTGGAACCAAGTAGAGAAGGTACTGATGGAAGGACGGGGTGATCGATTACATTAGGTGCAGCCAAGAGGCAAGTATGATGAGAATGGAAAACAAACCACTAGACTTAGCCACGTGGAAGCAAAACCGCCCCAGGGGAGGTCTGGTGCAGTGGTGGGGATAAAAGCCTGTCCAGAGTGATCCAGAAAATGGAGGGAGGACTTGGAGACAGCAACTGCAAATGACTCTTCTGAAGTGGCTGCTGTAAAGGACAGCAGAGGAGAGGAATGGAAGAGTAGTTGGAAGGGCAGGAAGGGTTAAAGAGAAATTTGTTGGGTGTATCTTGTTTGATGGTAGAAATAACTACGTATGTGCACGCCAGTGGCAATGATCTAGTCACGAAGTAGCAGGGAGGGAAGAACTGAGGGGAGTGGAGAACTGCTTGGCATTATCCTTGAGGAAGGGAAAGGAGATGGAAACTAGTAGAAATCTGAAGGATGACTCTTAGATACAAGTGTCGGCTGTTGCTCTTACAGCATTAGGAGCGAAGACATGGTATGAGCATGGGTATCGTAGGGGACATATATTTGTGGGAGTTTACACACTATTACCTATTAAATAGATCAAATATCTCTTGACATCCTAGATCGGTTCTGAACTCGATTCTACTTTTCTAGTTCCCCTGCAGAACCACCTTGCTGTAATTATTGTCACTTTAGAACATATTTTACTATCTCGAAGGACAAGTGCTTTCTTACTGTTCTATTCCAAAATTATCTTGGTGTTTCCAAAAACATGTTCTTTCAACAAGCTTCAGAACCACTGGGCCAAGTAAAAAATATAATCCCCCCTCTGGAGTTTTGACTCGAACAGGATTAAATTTATGAAATTGGGGAGAATCGATCATTTAGAATATGAAATCTTCATTTCTAGGAAGGATTAAGGATGGCTGACTTGCTTTATAAAAGGGTTCCTTCTGGGGTGGTTCAGTGGGTTAAAGCCTCTGCCTTCATCTCAGGTCATTATCCCGGGGTCCTGGGATCAAGCCCCACATCGGGCTCTCTGCTTGGTGGGGAGCCTGCTGCCTCCTCTCTCTCTGTCTACCTCTCTGTCTACTTGGGATCTCTGTTAAATAAATAAATAAAATCTTTAAAAAGGGGGGAGGGTTCCTTCCAAGGTCACCTTACCTATGTCAACAGGTCCTTAATAAATGCCATGCTTGGTTTGCAGATTTTAAAAATCACAACCATAGTCTCTTGCTGATGGGTTAATTTATAAACCTTCTGAACCCCCAGGATACCTGAGCCAAACTGACAAGTCAGAGACACTTAGGGGACAGTTACCTACAGGCAAGTGGAGCTCCAGAAAATACCCAAATGTAATGAGAAGAAATAACAACAGTTGCTTCTTGAGAGGAGAGGATGAAGAAATACTTTTGGAGGAAAAGTAATTCGAAAATGCACGTTCTTAAGTGATTTTAGCTCCTCTTGGCCCCGGCACAGGTTTTGCACGGATGCGATGATCTTCCTACCTTGCTGTGATTGGATCTAAAAGTAGTCAGGGTTAATTAGCTCAGAAACTGGAACCTTCTTTCCAGACGGACAGACCTTTGTTAGGTTTTAGGGAGCACTTTGTGCCAGGTGTCTTAGAGACAGAGAGGACTCTTCCAAAGGAACGTCATTCATATAATTTGGAACCATCTTCTTCCTTTAGCATAGCTGTGCCCAGAGATAAGTGCAAGTGTGAGCTGGTCACGTCTCAGGGCCCGCTTCTCGGTCTGCACAGAGCCTGTGAGTTCAGGAGGATGGGAGAGAGCACAGGGAGGATGGGAAACAGGCGTGAGGCTCCCTGTGGAGGCTTGTGGGGCCACAGGCATCACAGGCCCACGGTTAAACTGAGTATGTGTACAGCGTACAGAATCAGAAAACTGCTGTTCTGCTTTGGGGCTAGGTTTAGCATGTTTGAGACATTTTGGGTAAGTCAATCAATTCTCTTGTTTTATTTGTATGACTTCTTCAAAACAAGACTTTATTTAACATTTGGGCTTTTATTTATTTTTTTTAAAAGATTTTATTTATTTATTTGTCAGAGAGAGAGAGAGAGAGGGAGCAAGCACAGGCAGACAGAGTGGCAGGCAGAGGCAGAGGGAGAAGGAGGCTCCCTGCCGAGCAAGGAGCCCAATGTGGGACTCGATCCCAGGATGCTGGGATCATGACCTGAGCCAAAGGCAGCTGCTTAACCAACTGAGCCACCCAGGCGTCCCAACATTTGGGCTTTTAACTAAGTGGGAAAATACATGTGGGTTGATAGGAAACTTCCTAGAAACACATACACTAAATGATGCTCTACCAGCGACTCAAGACCGATTATGAAGTTAAACTTGAGAAGGCACATTTCCAACTTAAACACTGTAAAATGACTGGGAGCTTAAGTTCCTACAGCCAGGACTATGACATGCCCCCAAAGGGAAGACGAATTGTGACAATAAGAAGACAAGGTGAAGTTCAAGAGTTCGGGCAGCTCAAGATGAAGGTGAATTTCCCTACAACTTTGGAAAGAATGAGAAAGCTCTGTGAATGATGGAGAATGCAGAGAGGATCA
>RCUC01112110.1:0-11319 GCA_003697995.1 Taxidea taxus jeffersonii | reverse complement strand
TTTTTTTTTTTTATTAGTTAGAGCGCGCGCAGGCAGAGGAAGAGGGAGAAGCAGGCTCCCAGCCGAGCAAGGAGCCCGATGTGGGACTCGATCCCAGGACGCTGGGATCATGACCTGAGCCGAAGGCAGCTGCTTAACCAACTGAGCCACCCAGGCGTCCCCTAATGTAGCTCTTTTAAAATGAGTAATTATTGACCAAGATAAGAGGAAATCAAAATTATCAGGTATATTATCTCCCCAAATGTCTTTTGTTAGGATTCTGAAGCGGAAGGAAGCAATAATGAGATTTTGACTTCTTGACTTCAAGTTGACCTCAAGGTACAGAATATTTCACATAAAACTTGCCATATGTGACCCATCAAAAGCAAGAAATGTAATTAGACTCTATCAGTCATGCACCCAAGGACATGGGTGGACAAGTCGGGACGGACATCTGTTTCACTTGCTGCCTATGCTTTATTGCAGAAGGGAAGACAGGCCACAGGGCTTGGAGCTTTAGAGGAAATTTTAGGTCTCTGGGTTTGAGATATGTTTGTTTTTAACTGCTACTTTAAAACAGAGTTAAAGAGGGACGCCTGGGTGGCTCAGTTGGTTAAGTGGCTGCCTTTGGCTCAGGTCATGATCCCAGCACCCTGGGATGGAGTCCCACATCAGGCTCCTTGCTCGGCAGGGAGCCTGCCTCTCTGTGTGCCTGTGCTTGCTCTCTCTCTCTCTCTCTGACAAATAAATAAAAAAATAAATAAATAAATAAAATCTTAAAAGTTAAAACATATTTGGCCAGATTTAAATCCTTTTACTATAAAACAAACTGAGAGGGGTGGGGGGAGAGGGGGGTTGGGAGAGGGTGGTGGGGTTACATTATATGTTTAAATTTAAAAAATTTTAAATAAATACATGCAGTGTTGTCAGTAAAAAAAAAAATCCTTTTACTGCTAAAGAGGCTTCATTTAAAAAGTGGGGAGCAGTTCATAATCAGGAACATTTTAGCCTCTATGAGCAAGAAAAGTTGGTAGCTGTTTTGCTAAACTGCCCTGGCAGTCCTTTTCTCCCACTAATATATACAAATTTCATGAAGGTATAGACCATGTTATCCTGAGGCCCAATGATCTAGCCCTTTACATCGTCTGGCAGGTTTGCCAGGCACTCAGCAAATACTTGAAGGGATAAGAAGACACTCCATAGGCAGGGGAGCTTGGTTCACTTACGTCTCATCAAACAGGGGTTCCAGGGTCTTCCGTTTTACTGAGGTCTTCTTACGACTTGCCCACCTCCTTTCTGGTAACAAGTAGACACGGACATAGGGATCAGCTCCACTGCTGGTACAGGGTGTCAGGTTTCTGATTTGGTTTCAAAGACATTAAGGAAGAGAGTTTTCAAACACTGAAAGGACTCCATTGGAGAAGGCTGTACTAGCCCTTCAGCTTTAGATGACTTGTGGATAAAAATGCCCTGTTGTCTAGATGACCAAAAAACAAAAGTCTGCAGGATTTGAAGAATAAAACATCAGAAGCAGGATTTTGAAAATACATGTTTTTTAAAGTCTGGAGTAGAGCAAGTACTTCCCATCTAAAGGAAATTGGAGATTCACACTTGAGAAAAGGTACTAGCTCCAAGTCTCCCCAGACAGTTTTTGCAGTGGTTATATTTAAACAAAGTCCTTGGCTCTGGAGCCTGCCCATCAGCATCACTGAAGACCTTGTTATTCACAGCATGCAGCCTTCAAACCTCACTTCTTCCTTGTGTATCACTTGTCTACCTCAGGGATACCCACCCCCACTATTTAAGCACCTCTACCCTTTCACCTGAGGCCTTTGCCCTGCCCCAGCACCCCATTACCTGCAGCCGTTGATGAGCACACTGAGGCAGCGCCGCAGACACACATAACGCACAGTGAGCTGAATCTCACCCAGCCTCCACTGCCTGAGATCTCCGCCTCTATAAAGAAAGCCTTGTCACTTCCGTTGCCATTAAAGGTGTTGGCCCTCCCCAGCCCCTGAGACAGAAGCATGTCCTGCTTTAGGAGCATAGAGCCATGTGGGTTAATAATTATCATTGAGGTTCCTTTCAGGCAGAAGTCAGTTATATCCATTCACATGTGATTGTCCTACTTCACAGTAGGAAGAACATGAACCCGGGAGTGGGATCTGCTTTTATACCATTATTTCCTGTGGGACTGTTGGTGAGTTGATTTTCATGATACTAGCTTCTATCTCATAGGGTAATTGTGAAGATGGATTAAATAGCATGCTAAGCTCATAGTTAACAATAAATGGCAGCCATTGAGGATCTCTTTCCACATTCAAAGTTTTCCATATCATCCCACACTTGGGAATGCAGGAAATGTTTCTGTGGTAAGGAACCAGAACAACCAAAGCCCAGCACCTGTTTTACAGTGGGAATGCACTTGCTCGCTCTCCCCCTTGCCCTGTGTTTCTAGCATATTCCATGCTGCCTCTCATGAAGCCACTTTGTAAAAGATCAGAACTTGCAGAGAAACACGAGTTTGTATCTACTTCTCCATTCAGGAATGTATTTTTCACACAGGTCGTTTTAGACAGGATGAAGCAGAGAGGTGCATACTCAATGTTGAAGCTGATATCTGTCAGGTCAAAGCAGGAGAAGGCCAGGGAGTTGAGCGAGGACATGCTGGGAGCCACCCTCTTGGGCGGCCATGCGAGTGGGGAGGCAGGGCATTTCATAGGTCTGGGTGACTTGATGGGCCCTGGAGAGTGGGGGCCTGGGACAGTCAGGAAGATGGTGCCCGAACTCTTCTTCTTCCCAAAGGGCTCACAGAACCCTTTGGCATGGTCCTTGCCTTTGGGCTCTGGGCCTGTCTTTCGGGGCGTGGGCTCAGTGGCAACAGTAGTGGCACTGGTGGCTGACATGGAGCTCTTGGAGGTTTCCTTGGTATCAGAAGCAGGATCTGGGGGGCATGGCAAATTTGCAGGGCATTCTCCCTGGGATGGGGCTTTGGGATCCTGGTTGGTGTCCACCTTCTTAATGAACAGAGGACCTTTCTTTAAGGCTTCAGATCCTGTGTATGGACTCCGCACCTCACGTTCTTCCACACGCAGGAACTGCAAGCAGATGACAGGATTATGGGCTGGGCCCCCCACATCCACTTTCTCCTCCTCTGCTGTCATGTTATTTCTGGGAAGTGGTTCCTTCCTGACTACCCAACCCAGATTTCTCCCCACCCCACCCCCCCATATCTTCCTTAACCTCTCTCTGCCCCTGGGTCCCTATAACCAATTTTTCTCTTTTTCCCTTATTCCTGCCTCAATAGTGAGTCTTCATGAGCACTCAGTCCTGCCCCCACTCACACTGGATGGCAGAGACCTGGCTCATTCTTAGAGCATGTACTGTCCCCTCTCTGCAAAGGACTCTCAGAATCTACACCTCCTTCACAGATACCACACCCTGCCTTCTGGATTAGCCCTTTTCCAGCTGTCACCCTATTCACCATTGTTTTCCCTAAAATGTGTTTCCTGTCCACACATACCCCTGTGCTCCTACAAAGTTTCAAACCTCAGCCATTGTGTTTCTCCTTCCCCCTCAGTCATCAAGACCATTTCTAGGGACTTCCATTTCTAATACTATAGTGGTCAAAATATTCTATTCTGAAAAGCCTCAGTAGGAATGACTAATAAAATGAAACAAACATCCTTTTTAAATGCACAGCCAAGGGGCACTTGGATGGTTCAGTCATTAAGCGGTTGCCTTCGGCTCGGGTCATGATCCCAGGATCCTGGGATCGAGGCCCACATGGGACTCCCTGCTCGGCAGAAGGCCTGCCTCTCCCTTTCCTACCCTCTCTGCTTGTGTTCCCTCTCTGGCTGTTAAATAAAATGTTAAAAAAAAAAAAATGCATAGGGGCACCTGGGTGGCTCAGTGGGTTAAGCCTCTGCCTTCAGCTCAGGTCATGACCTCAGGGTCCTGGGATCAAGCTTCACATCGGGCTCTCTGCTCTGTGGGGAGCCTGCTTCCCTGTCTCTCTGCCTGCCTCTCTGCCTACTTGTGATCTATCTCTCTGTCAAATAAATAAATAAAATCTTTAAAAAAAATGCATAGTCAAATTTACAAGAAAGTAAGGAAAACCCCTAGGGTTACTGAAAAAGGCTAAGCTTTCCTAGGATCATTTATCAACCTTGAAAAATCCAAGGGGTAGGGAGAAGAGGCTTCAGGTCAATGTGAGGCTGAGTTGAAGTAGGAAACATGAAGGTCTCTTTAGGGAAAAAAGTAGTCTAGGATAAACATTCCACCCCTCCCAAGGAAAGACTGCAAAGAAAATATGTCCATCTTGCTTGTACTCTGCTAGGGTACTGAAGACTTTCCTGAGGATATGGCACCTTATAGGACTGTCTTATATGAATTTTGGTTCATATTCATACCTGTGGAATCATGAAGCCTAAAAATTTAAAAATTAACACAAGAGTGGACCCTAGTTTGTAAGGCTCTCAAGGTACATGGTTATAGCAAAACAGAATCTCCTTGGAAGCAAGCAACCTCAATCTAGGTCACAAAAGAACACAACATATGTTTGCAACCCAAGTTACCAAACATAGAAATGAGCCACCCTGAAAAAGCATCAACAGATACAACAAATGTCAAAATCTCAACTCTCAAGATCTTCAGATAATAGAATTCACATTATAGGTACACATTATAGCATAGGTATTTTCAAGTGGTTAAAGATAGAATATAAACATGATAATAAACATAAAATACAGTGAAAAAAGACAATGAATTTGGAAAAAATAGAAATAAAAAATAGCCTTTGAAATAAAAACCACAAATAGTTAAAAGAATTAGCTGTCTAGAAGACAGATCTGAGAAAATCAGAATGTAGCACCAAGAGATAGTGAGGTCAGGTGGAGACAAGGTCCAGTGTAGGAGTTCTAGAATTAAAGATTAAAAGAATGGAGGGCCAATATCTGAAGAGATAATGGCTGACAATATTCCAAAGTTGATGAAAAATATAAATCTATTTCCTAGCTTTTCAGCACAGAGCAAGTACTTAGTTCTGAGATAGTCTGCCTTTTTCCATGGCCAGAGCCATGGAATATGGGGAACAAGAGGAGACAGTTACCCGAAGCACCAGCCTCATGGAGATGAGGCTGTCCAGGCCTGAGTGGTCCAACTGAAAGCGCTGCTCAAGAGTGAGGTCTGTAGAGGGTAGAATCTGGCACAGGGGGATCTCCAGCACTCCCAGAGCACACTCTTGGTCATCATCAAGCACCTAGGCAGTGGGCCAGTCACAAAACAGGAGAACCAAGACCCACACCCACACCACCACTCTCTGGGCCCCATTCAAGTCTACGTTCACTTCAGTAAGCAAGTACTGTGCTTCTATTGGCCTCTGGTCCTGTTCTGAAAACCTGGCAGTTAGGATCTATATGAGGCAACTGCCCGGGGCTTTAGGGACTGATGGGCTGAGGGCCTGAAAAGATCTCAGATCTGCCTTTTTGTTGTTTAAGTTTTCTTGACTAAGTCATTGTTTGCACCTGTTTGCTTATGTGTAAAATAAAGAAGCTCTTTTCCACAGATCTTTTGTGAAAGTTAAATTATTGTTTAAAGAAGTACATCGGGGCGCCTGGGTGGCTCAGTGGGTTAAAGCCTCTGCCTTTGGGTCAGGTCATGATCCCAGGGTCCTGGGATTGAGCCCTGCATCGGGCTCTCTGCTCTCAGGGAGCCTGCTTCTCTTCCTCTCTCTCTGTCTGCCTCTCTGCCTACTTGTGATCTCTGTCAAATAAATAAATAAAAATCTAAAAAAAAAAAAAAAGAAGAAGTACATCATCACTAAGATCCTGGGAGGATCCCAACATAGGCCACTCTGGGTGCTGGGTAACAACTGGAAAGATTCTTGCAGGGAGAGCCAAGGAACTTGAGAGTTTATCCTTCCACAGCTCTTACCCACTGTCCTTGGGCACCAGGCTCATGAAGATGAGGGGCCTCTGCACCCTCTCCCACAGAAAAGGGGCTGACTTTACTGCAGGGAGAACCTGCTCAAGGTGCCCCCCACCCCTCATGGCTTAGACACTGATTAGCTTTGTTTCAAGAGCCCAACTTTCAAACCTTCAGATGCAGCTCCTCAGCTGCCACGTTGGACACAAAGAAGGAAAACACCTGGCTCCACACTGGGTCCTTGCTGTGGGGACAAGTCTGGGGACAGAAGAGAGAAAGATCATTGAAGGGTCAGGAGGGGCAGAGCAGGATACTGGCATCCCCTGCTTTTGGCTGGCCACCCCATGGGAGCCTTCTCAGCCTCTGCCCAGAGATCAGACCCCCACACACTGCTACTTAGGGGACGCATGAGAGCAGGGAAGCCAGACTAAGGGCAAGGAGACCTTTCCTAGCAAGTTTTGCAGGAGCTGAAAATCATAGCAGCAGCATTAGAGCTCACTTCCAGGAGAGAGGACCAACAGGATTTATGCTGCTTTCTAGCAGGTGCCCTTGGGCAAGCCAGTCATCTCTGACCCTCAGATTCTTAAACCATAGAACTGTTTAGTGAGGCTGTTCTGAAGACAAAGTGCCTCAGTTGTAACCTGGCACCTACCAAGCATTCAGTTCTCTAATTCCCTTACCTTTTCTTCTCTCCTTGAAAAGGCGTGGAGCCCCCAGTTCTTTGTCCTATGGCTACACACCAAGCTGTCTTACCTTGCTCATGTGTGTCTTCTTGCCTACAGATAGCTTGACATAGGAAGAAGGGTCTCTGCTGACTTTGTTCTGTGAGGGGCAAATCCACAGCAATGGAAGTGGCACCACTGGCTTGAGACACCACCCCACTGTACCTCCCAGCTCCCAGAGCTTCAGTGGGACCTGGGGACAGCCAACTGCTTCCCTTCAGAAGGCTACTGTGATGCTCCCAGGGCCCTGGGCTGCCAAAACTGTGCAAGGACCTGGGAGATAGGCCTGGTTCGGCACAGGCTCTTGTTCTCTGGGGCTATGGAAATGGTCAAGTTCTGGCTCTTTAGCTTGTGACACAGGTACTTAACGTTCTGGGTGCTACTTGTAAAATAGCAAAAATAGACACACTCATCATGGGACTCAGGCATAATGAATGTGGGGGACAAGTTGTAAAGCCCAGTGCCTGGCACACAGCAGACTTAACAAATGGTGCTCTTGTCATCCATAGGCTGTGGATGCACAGATGATCACCCAGAAGACAAGACTGTGGTTACTCTGGGGAAAAGGAGCCGTGACTTGCTTTCACTTACCTTGGTGAACCTGGAGAGTTTTTTGGCTCGATATTCACCATTCAGGTAGTCAAAAGGGTTTCTCTATAGCACACAAAGAAGAGGATAAATGAATGACACATGGACATTTGCAAGTGATGGGCACAAGGCAGGGTGTGACATTGGTCATGTCATCACTCACCGGCAGGTTGCAGGCACTCTCCAAGAAGACCACGAGGATGGCAGTTGAAAAGCCACCGTGGTCCTACATTTGAGACACAGACCCTCAGTAAGTGCTGCAGCACTGGAGACAGACTGGCTTTGGAGAAGCCCATTCATGGCAGAAGGAAGCCAGCCAGCCCTTGCACTCTGGACAAGCCCTAAGATTCCCCACAACCTAGCTTTTGGTTGAGACTGTGTTTATATCTGCAGCAGGACAAATTCAAGTCAAACACAGGGGTGGACTTCCCCATGAACTGGGCTGACCAGCACCAGCATCCTTTAAGGATCCCATCTTCCCTGGGCAGACAGCTGCCTTGGCTGGAGGATTCTGTGAGTGAGATCTGGAGGCTTCATCTCACCCCCTTCCACAGCTCACACACGGACCGGCCCTGCCACAAGTCCCACCCCCACGCCACCACACCCACACACTTCCTTTAGGGAGTGCTAACACCCCCACTCACTTCAATCAGAGCTTCTGGGTTGGCAATCAGTGAAAGCCACTCCAGCCGCAGGTGCAGCCGCCCGCTGGTTGTGTCGTTCAGGACAAACCACTGTAAGCGGGGGAGTGAGAAGGGAGAGGAAAGCTCAGGGAAGGGGCCAGTGAGGTGCTACAGACCCTCTTCAAGCAGTTCAGTTCAGGGACCTTTAATAGGTAGCTTTAGGGAAAAGATGACCCAGCCCAGAGGGGATGGGCTCTGGGCTTGAGGGACCAGGAGAGGTGGTCATAGAATTGCTTCTGTCCTCCTATGGACAGATGGAAATCAGGATGTCCACAGGGAGGGGGGTTATAGGCACCAACTCTACCTCATCCACCACTCTGTTCGTCATGACATCCCCAAGGCAGATCTGCAAGCTGGAATACACAGGGAGTCAGTTCAGCTCCAACGAGGCAGGAAGCAGATGTGAGTGTGGTCCTCAAGACAGGAGCTTATCCATCTCAAGGAACCAATGGGAGACCACTTGCAGCTCAAACAAATGAAGGCCTGTCTGACCATCAGGGCTACTGCCTGGGCAGGCAAGTGGCTCCAATCCCCAGAGGAGAATGACCAGACACTGGACACACTGGCCCTGGATTTCTGTGATGGTACTACTGGTGTTTTGAATGGCATGGTTCTTCATTGTGCAAAACTGCCCATGCATTGCAGGAATTTAGCTTCCCTGTCCTGTGCCCTCTAAATGCCAATGGCACCACCTTCCACAGTCATTGTAACAACCCCAAATGCCGTTCCAGCACCTCCCCAGATGCCCTCTAAGGGGTAAGTATAGTTGGCATGGGTGTGAGAGGAGCTACTGGCTACACTCACGGCATGCCTCCACCTACCGGACCCAAGCCCAAATGGATGATCCTGATAGCCAGCGGGGAGACTGTGTAGGTGTTAGAAACGTGCTTGAGCTCAGAATACACTCAAAATCAGTTACAGCATCAACTACAAGCCACACGCCTAATCTGCAACAATACAAAATCTGCAGCTTTTCCCATGAAGATGAAAAGAAAAATAACATCTGGTGGTAAGCTGTTTCTTGGGCTGTCAGATCATGCCCCTTCCACTTTGCTTTGTTTCTACTTTTAAAATTACCTGTTCATGGAAACAAGCTAAACAATACATCAGTGTGAAAATTTGGGTAAAACTCTCTTTTCTGCCTCCCAGTGCCAACCTGGAATGAGCAGTGTGAACAGCCTGCTGTGTGGCTTCCGTGCTCTTCTCTGTGCTCACACAGACCCGTACTCAAGAGTCCTCCCTGAAGAAATGAATCAAACTGCACAGGTCACTTCCAACTGCTTCCCCTACCTCCATACTGGCATCCTCCACGTAATACACACAGATCCTTCTACTCATCATTCTTTAAAACTACAGAATATTCTGTAGTATGGCAATGGCAAATTTATTCAAACGTTTTCAACCAATGTCCTCTGAGGCTGGACTATTCACGTTTCCAGCCTTTTTTGTTTTGCCACCACAGTTCTGCTCATTGCAGAGCATTTCAGGTATAATGCTTTTACTTTACAGGAGATTCCTGGAAGTGGGGCTAATGGGCCAAACGACATGTAAATTTGGAGTTTCTACAGCCAGCCCCAGCCCAGCCATTTCAGTCCTCCCACAGCCCTGAGATCGGGTTCTGCCCCAGAGCAAGTGGCCAGGGCTCCTTGGCACAGGGGACCTGCCCATCCATGCCAGCCTTGCACCTACGACTGTTCCAAATAGGGATTCTTGGACATCATCAGGAGTGCAGGAAGCAGAGCCCATGGTACACAAACCTTGGGGTCTTCGGTATCCCCATGGCCTAGCTTAGGGCTGGCAGGCTGGCACTCAGACCTCTAGGAAGGAGATTAGCGGCAGGACCATGAAACAATGGAGCTGGCTGCCTAACACAGTCACTGTGTCAGTGTAACCAAGCCAGGATTGCAGGTCACTGAGTGGTAGAAGCAGGGGTGCTGTGTCCCAAGGCCCAGCCCAGTGCCCCAGGCCCAGCTCAGCCCTCCTCCTCACCTGCCCAGGAAGTCATCCCTATCGGGATCTTCATCATACAGGTCCACCTCCAGGTCCTGCCCAGGGACTTCATATACTATAAACTGTAAGGAAAGACAGGTGACTTGGTCTGCAGGCCACAATGGCTTATGAAGCAGACCTCAAGCATGACCCAAGGAGAGCCAAATTCCAGCTCTGCCACCTGCTGGTGCAGAGCCATGGGCATATTCCTGCCTTCCAGGGCTTTTGGAGAATCCCACCTCTAAGAATGGAGTGATGTCCTCTCGCAGGATGGGGAGGATTAGGGTAGGTGCTTAGGATGTAGCTGCTGTGTGCTCTGCACTGGACTCGCAGCTTCTGGAGTACTAAACAGGCTATGCGTACTAACCTTCAAGTAGTAGCAATTGTGGGTGAATTTAAGGGAGAACATTAAGCTCCTGGTGTCAGGCTCTGGCAGGGGAGGTTGAGAGAATCTGGGCAGAACTGATTCTGTGGTTCTGTCTTTTCCTCTGGTTTGAAAAATTTCAAGTTGTCTGGTAGGGAAGGGAGGTGGGACTTCCCTCCAGCAGGGCCACAGCAGCCCCTCTCTAGAAGCCTGGTGGATGTGGGAAATCAGCCCACTCCTCTGGCCTACTGTTGCCCCATGGGTACGTGAGGCCCTCCCTTGTTTGGACCCAGCATGGAGCCTGAAGGACATCAAAAGTAGCCAGGAGGGACGCCTGGGTGGCTCAGTTGGTTAAGCAGCTGCCTTCGGCTCAGGTCATGATCCCAGCGTCCTGGGATCGAGTCCTGCATCGGGCTCCTTGCTCAGCGGAGAGCCTGCTTCTCCCTCTGCCTCTGCCTGCCACTCTGTCTGCCTATGCTCACTCTCTCTGACAAATAAATAAATAAAATCTTTAAAAAAAAAAAAAAAGTAGCCAGGAGACCCTCACCTCAAATACCTCATTCCAGGTAGGGTTCAGGTTCTTGTAGATGGTCCTACTCCGGAAATGCTGTAGGCCAATGCTCACCTTGGCGTAGGGGTCTGACTTGCCTCGGATCCCTAGGAAGCTGTCCTTCTGAGCCAGCATCTCAGCCTCCAGCAAATGGACTCTGATCACTCCCTGGAAAATACCCCAGCCTAGGGCTCACAGCTGCTTCCTGGGCTGTGTCAGCCCTCAAGGCCCATGGCACTGGGGCCAAAGCCATCAGACATCATCCCAGTCCCATCTCACTTGCTCCAAGTTCAGATGGAAAACAGAAGCCAGATCTAGCAATCTCCTCGCCATAAAGCAAGTGATGTCAGGGCCCAGGGCTCTGTCCACTGCATCATGATGCCCTGCCCACCTTCCTGGCCTTCCCGACCTCACTTGGCTCCAACCTGCCATGTAACTGGCTTGTTCAACTGCAGCCATTTCCTCCTGTGCCAACAACCACCATCTGAGGAGGTTTCCTCCCGTACTCATCACCCCCCC